>BLKR01004034.1:0-122159 GCA_011170035.1 Teleogryllus occipitalis | reverse complement strand
TAGCTGAAATAATCCAGTGATTACCCGGTTTTTATTAAAGTGTAAGCAGAAGGGGAAAAGGAAAGGAGAAAGGCAAGAAGAGGAGAATGTTGGGAGAAGAATGAAAAGGATGGAGATGAGGTGGAGGAAAGAAGAAGGAGGAGGAGGAGAAAAGTAAATGAGGATGATCGGTAGCAAAAGCGGAAGTAAATTAATAGGCAATGGGAGATAAGAAGAAAAATAAGAGCAGGAGGAGAATTAGAAGTAAAAGAATTAGTACAAGAAGCAATATGAAAAGAAAGAGAAGAAAAAGAGGACAGGAAGAGAAGAAGAAGAAGAAGAAGAAGAAGAAAGAAAAGGACGGCAGAAGGAGGATAAGGAGCAAAAGCAGAAGTAAAATAAGGAGCCATGGGAATATAAGAAGAAAAGTAAGAGAAGGAGAGTCAGGGAAAAAATAGAGAGAAGTAAAGGAGAATCAGAATCAGTAAAAGAAGAAGCAATAGGTGGAAGAGAAGAAGAGGAGGAGGAAAATAAAAAAAAACTAGAATGATAGATGAAGGAGGAAGAGGGGAGGAGGAGGACAGAAGAAAAAATGGAAGAGGAGACGGAGAAGGAGAAAGTAGAAAAGGAAGAGATGGAGGAGGAAAAGACAAGAGAAGAACTGGAGATGGATGAGAAAGAGAAGAGAAAGAGGACGGGAGAAAAATGTGGAAGAGGAGTGGGAGAAGGGGAAATTAGAAGAGGAAGGGATGAAAGAGAAAAAGAAAAAAGAAGAATGGGAGATGTAGGATGAAGAGGGGAGGAGGAGGACGGGAGAAAAAAGTAGAAGAGGAGAAAATTGCGAAGAGGAAGAGATGGAGAAGGAGAAAGTGAGAAGAAGAGGCAAAATGATGAAGAGAGGGAAAAGAGGAGGAGGGAAAGAAAAAGGAAGAACGAGAGATGGAGGAGGAAGAAGGGAGAAAAACGTGCAAGAGCAGATGAAGGAGGAGGAGAAAGTGAGAAGAGGAAGAGATGGAGAAGGAAAAGAAGGAAGAAGAACGGGATATGAGGAGGAGGACGTGGGAATGAAGAAGTAAAAGGAAAGAAGAAGGGGAGATGGAGGAGGAAGATGGGAAGGGGGCGTGGTCACCTGCGGCGACGAGGAAGACGGCGAGCGCGAGCGCGCGCAGGGTGCGCGGGAGCTGTGGCAGGGGCCCGTAGCGCCGCGCCAGCGCCGCCTCCGTCGCCGCCCAGCGCCGCATCAGCGCCGGCCACTCGCGCGCCAGCTGCAGCAGCAGCAGCGACGCCGCCACGTGCGTCCCGCAGAACACCGTCGACGCTGCGCACACGCACACGCACACGCCTCCTCTCACTCTGGAGCACCGGCCACACGCCCCTCCACAGACAAGCACTTAGCCCCAGGGCTCAGCCAGTGTAACACGTCTTCCTCTGTTTGCCTATACACAACATTGCTCATTCTAAACTTCAATTTCTTATACTGCGTTTTTTACAGAGCTCCCTCTCAATTCCACTCAAGGCCCGTCACCACGGTGGCATTATGGCACGGACTTTCGCATCTTTTTTATACGGCCTCTAGAGTTGCTTCATATGCAGCACTGATTGATACGGTCGCGACCATGCGACACCTAGCGGCATGGCCGAGAAAGACGCAAAAAACCGTGCCATAATGCCACCGTGGTGACGGGCCTTGAGTGGAATTGAGAGGGAGCTCTGTAAAAACCGCAGTATAGACATTTATTTCTCCTACGGACCATTTGATCATGATCTTTAAATGGAGTCCTATTTGTGATTTAATTACTTTTTATTTTAACACATCGATTTAGAACTCATTTCACCTGATAATGTGATCACGCAACGTTATTCATATTTTAAAACTTTAATTAATATTAAGGAAAAAACCAGATGACACCTCTTTCTAATTGTCTTGCACACCAATTGATACTTCTTCGTGAAAAAAGTTAGAGATTTCAAAAGATATTTAATTTCCTGCACTGAATAATGCCATCAGCGTGGAAAAAATATAGTTGAAGAATCTTAAAAACGAAGAAACTACAAGACATATGTTACATTACACAATGTGCAAATGTTCCCTGTCTCTATGAGAACATTAAAATATCTCCGCCCGTCCAAACCTTTCCGACTCTAAGAAAACTTTACTGTAATATTCTCAAAAATGAAAATATTTTTCGGCACGTCTTAGTGCATTTCTAAATTCTATGACCGTCCTAGCAAGTTCACACCAAAATATCTGCAGTTATGGGGAGTTCAATGGAAATGTTTGCCGTAGAAATTGTAAAGGTCTGTGACACACATGCGGTTCACGGACGTAGCAAAACCATCGAGTGTTATGTCTCCTGAACCACATATGGATCACAGGACAGTGAACGTGTTAACATTGTATGGTTATCAAGAATAAATACTGAGTTTTTTTACACACACATCGGTATAAAGCAGGGGGATGGAGGTTAAAAGCGATGACAGATTCAGTAACAAGGGAGAATCTTAATTAATTTCTTTTTAATTCATCAGTTGTTGGGGGTGAAGGGCTACTCACAGCTGCGCAGGAAGGAGAGGCCGACGTAGGCGAGGCGCACCACGTTGCAGGCCGTCATGAGCACGGAGGCGAGCAGCGCCGCCAGGCAGTAGGCGGTGCGCGGGGACCGCCAGCGGAAGCGCAGCGCCGACGCCGACGCCGCGCCCACGCCGTGCACCGGCATGGCGGCGAACGCCTGCGCACTCACGCAGCGCATGCCTCATTCATTGTTAGTGATCCCGGGCACCATCTACTATGCTCATTAGTCCCGTATGTCGTTTCTGCTCGAGAGGTGGCGGTGGTCTTTCCGGCGCCGTCCTACCGTCGGCTAGCGGGATTTTCCCAAAACAAGGAATCTCCCACCAGCGGGGCACCGCCCCAGCCGGTTCTAAGTCCTCGACCGGTCTCACAGCATGTGTGGTAGTGTAATGTATGTTACTGTAAGTCTGTGTGTAAGGGGTGAGGATAGCACAAGAAAGAGGAAGGAAAGACCGCGTGCAGTCCGTGGCCCGTTTGTTAGGGTGCTGCTCCGGCATTCGCCTGGTGTTGATCGGAGAAACCATGGGAAACTACCGATCAGAGCAGCTAGCCGCTAGAATTCTCCTCCAGACAGCTGCGCGTGACCTCCACAGACATTACTGATTGGTTAGTTATTGCGCGCACCTCAACTTCAAAGGTTACTAGTCCCGTAACTGCAATGCTTGTGCCACTGGAGGTGGCTGAGATTGCCCCCCATTGAATTGTGAGATCCGACGTCGATCTACTCATATATGTAGGCTTGAGAATTTCCTCATCTACGTATCTCCCCCAGAGGGGCACCGCCTCAGCGGGAACAAGTTCTTTGCTCCCGAGCGGTTTCCCGGCATGGGTGGTAGTGTAGTGCATGTAAGTTTAAATGGTAAGGGGTGAGGAGAGGGCAAGAAAGAGGAAGGAGAGATTGCGCGCTGTCTGTAACCCGTTTTTTTATTACTGCTCCGGCATCAGCCTGAAACCACAGAAAAACTAACGATCAGAACATTCTGCCGCTACAGTTTTCCTCAAATGAGCTGTTGAACTCGGCCTTGCTATCTTGCTAGGGTCAGAAATATTGCAAGCGTCGGGGAATCGCGCCCTAGAACCTCCCAGTCAGAGGCACTGCAGTGGCATCAATGGACGTCCTGAGGCATTCGCTAGATGGTGAAAGGAGCGTAGCGAAATTTGCGTGTTCAGAAGGAAGAGTGAGCCTGATGGCTCGAGTTTCGCCACGTAAAATAAGGCATTAACTGACTAAGACCTAATCCGATGCCTCCACACGCAAATACTGATGTATTAAGAGTGTAATACTCTAGTGTGTCAAGCGCCGAAGGCTCTTCTTGTTAATTTTGGTAATGAGTACAAGAGTGTCAACCACTAAGGCAATTAATTCCAAGTGTAGTGTATTTTACATTCTGTGATATGGGGTGATCCTCATCCGATGGAACATCAAGGTAGCTTGCGGATTTTCCGTCTCCAGGAATATCCCCAGCGAAGATCTGTGCTCCCGACTGGACGCTCGTCGTACGTAGTAGTATAGTGCATGTGTGTAAGGGAAGAGGAAGGAAAGATCGCGCACGTTCTATGGGTCGTTTGTTACTGTACGTCTCCGGCATTCTCCCTGTATTCTTCAGAGATATAACGGAAAACTATAAAGAGTTTGTTCCGGCTGGGGCGATGCCCCGCTTGACTGTGGAAGATATTTGATTCGGGAAAGTTCTGCAAGCCGACGTGTCGGTTGGCGTTGGATCTTACCATCCTGCGGAGAAAGACAACCGCCACTTCCCACGATCAAAAAAATCATCTAAGCTTATGGGACTAATGACATTAACAGTTCACGTGCCCTGAAATATTAATCATTCATTCAATCAAATGGCAGTCTAATTTTCGTTTAGCCAAAGTCAGAATCGAGTTGTCATAAAAATGTTTAAGAATGTTAATTAATTACAGAAAGAAGACGATAATTGTTCTGCGGTTACACTTTTCAACTTTAATAAATAAGTGACACTCTCTCATTCTAATGAACGAATACTGATATCAGTTCTCATGCTTTCAATCTGAACTAAGTGCGTTTATTAAAAGTGCTTCTCAGTTTAAATTGTAATTTAAAGCCACAGTGAAAGTTTGCTATTGCTATAGCAAATTGACTATGGTTTATCAAATATGTTTATGGTTAATTCTTTTGATTTTAATTAAAATTTTTCAACAATTGATTTCTTTTTCTTTGTTTTCTGGAAGGTAATTAACACAGAGTTTAGTAAAACTATTCCTAATGTCATAATTATTAAGTATGATGAAATGTTATTTGAAATGAGAATCTTGTCGAAAATAGAAATCTAGTGCAAAATTACATTATAAACAATATAGATAAATGCACTTTTTATTCTATCCGTTGCTGAAACCTAACAAGATTGGACCTATCAGGTCAATACTTTGAAGATGGACGTGTTTTCGTTGTACAGTTCGGTCACAGATCATTAATAGACAGTGTTAGCAAAACCGTAAAACACCGCAATCAATAGCATCGATTGGGGTATATTTTCACAGCTGACATATCTATTCCAAGTTTTACTGGAGTTGTTTTATACAGAATTAAGTACGATTGATGATTACTGCACTGTTAAAAGTATGGGAATTAAACTAGGCCTATTCATAGCGCACACCTTTAGATAGCATGCAATGTCGGACAATGGACTCAAAATGTCAAATACATACATAATATTACACAATCCCGTTGCATTTTTTATTTGAGATGAAGTATAAGGAGAAAAGTAACTTGAAATCGATCGGTGTTCCTTCTTCAAAATTTACCTACATTTAAATTAACCTGAAATGAATGACATTATCAACGTCACTGAAATGTTTCTGAGAGTAATCCTCTGTAAAATCCAAGTTCGTTGGTGTGCGACTTCTCAATAAAACTCATTTGCGTTATCTTACCTTAACGCTTTTGTACAAAGTAAAACACGACTTTTTCTTTAACTACTTTCAATAATGGCTACTTTCAATAAACACGTTCAGTAACTACTCAATTATTTGCCTTACATTTAAAACGTTTATCATTTACTTCTTTTAGGGATACAATTTTACAATGAGAAGTAACACAGATTTCGTATTGTGCACAGTTGTTAAGTTATTTTCAACCTGTTTCATAGATTTCCTTTTGCATTTGCCTTCCAAATTTTAAATTACGAATACGGGTCATTTCACTTTGCATTTTAGTTTGCTCAAATTACATCACATATACATCACATATGGAATTTACGAAAATTCTATTGTGAACTGTAAAGGATGCAATGGCGGAATCTTTCGAATTAACTATTTACTAATTTGAAATTACTTGTATACATGAGAACACGCTCAAACCGATTCATGCCATGTTTAGATTATTTGAAAAACTGTTGACACTACACATTGCAGATTATGTTTATTTAAAACTATTTTCTGTTTTCTTCAGTAATATTAGGATAATTTCGTTTTTATTTTATTGTTGCGCTGACATTAGAGATTTCAGTGGCGGTTCGTGCTCTTTTGTTAAGAGCTAGATAGACAGAGATGTCTATTGCATAAACTTCTTCAAATGAAACATAACGCAAATTAGATTACTTGCATCGACTTGCGGTTGGCCCATTCACACAGGCGTCGGGGCACGTATTGAGATGTCCATGCAGTAACCGCTCTTCCCACATCCGAACTCGTTCTGTCCTCTGTCCTTGCCGGCGTGTGACATCGCCCTTGTCTCGTGATGCGTTGATGTATCTACATGCGTGTAGATAGTATTTCAAGACAGGAGGTTATTATATCTTGTGCTGTATAGTTTCGTTAAAAATGTTCTTCTTTTGGCCGTGGGAGCGCTGTGAGATACAGACTGTTAACCCTCGAGAGAAGAAAAGGTTGATAGTTCATCCTCATAGTAATTAAATCGTCTTCCTGTCGCTTAAAACATCGTAGTTTAAAATTCGATCAATGTAAATTTCCTCATAGCTATCAACTAAAACAAAATATTCTCCAAACATCAAAGCAAGCACATTATTTGGTAATTATATTCAGAAAAAGATGCGAGGAGAACTTTTTTCACTTCCCTCACCTAAGAAACCGCCACTGGATGCTTCTTGCAACTGCTCTTGATCAAGAGCGAAAGACCTAATGACGAGATATGTTATTCAGCATTTCTATGCCGCAAGGCCAGGATTTGGAACAATTTTGGAAAGAAAATATTCCTACTGGAAGTGCCTGATTGAAATCAATGGAAATGTCTGCAAAGTTAGTGATGATAAGTCTTACCTGTACTTCGATGTGTAGTGCGTTGCACATTTTCCTTTGGCTAGGATCAAGGATGTTTTTTGTTAGTCGCGGAAATCAAAGGTTCGAGCCTCGCCGTCGACTTGGAAATGCGCGAGATATGAGTGTCCTATTGGCCGTAGCAAAATGGCGTAATCTAAACGTCACCAGCTATTTTAACACGTACAACGTTTAAATCACCGATTGATAATTTAAAATCATTGATTGACGAATTGATGTCAACTGCTAGGGCCATTAGTCGCGTAAACATAGCGCATGTCATATGCCGGGAGTTGGCGGTGTTCCTCCACTGCAACTGCGAAGGATCTGGGGCCGACATAGAGGACGCTTCTTCCTTGCGGGTAACTCCCCCATCAGGGCATTGTCCCAGCAGGAACAACCTGTAAGCTCTTCACAAGTCTTCCAACGTGTGTGGTAGTGTTGTGCATGTAGGTGTGTCAGAGAGAGGACGGAACAAGGATGTGAAAGTAAAGATCGCGCGCAGTGCGTGGCCCGTTTGTTAGGGTACTATTCCGTCATTCGCCTGGCATTGATGGAAGAAACCATTGAAAACTACTAGAGGAGCCGGATGTTGAAATTCTCCTACAGACAGCAGCTCAGCTTGACCTAACCGTATAGTGTCAGTGTCGAATCCTGAATATATTTTATGTACACCACACTTTATGGAAGCTAGCTCCACTATTTGTCTTTTACTTTGAGCTTTTCTAAAATCCCACTACTATGAAATTCCATCTTTAATAATTTTTCTATAAGACAATTACACAAACCACTAACTTCTAGATCATTAACACATTACATTTTCACAAAAACTTGAGAGAAGCGTAACTTGCGAAAGAGCAGAGAAGGAGTGTTCACCGCAATATTTTGCGGTGCCTATCCACCGTCCAGACGCGCATCCTCCCCTCTCCCCGCCCTTGAAACATGATGAGCCGTAGGTTATCGCGGCTGGCATGCGGTACCTTCTCCTGCGCTAGCGAATTCTCTGGACAGTGTTAAAAACTGTTTGAAACTTCTCACTCTAACGCACTTCATAGCGCTTGCGGATGCGGAAGTTATTTTTTCCAACCTGTTTTAAAGCTTTCAAAATTTTAATGACGTTTTAGAGGATTACCAAACTTATTGATTCAGTGGTGAGTTGTAGTTGACATTTACATAATTGAAATGATTGCAGGCGATGTCATTGTCAACAATAGTAAAAATTGTACTATTGTTGACAATGACAACGCCTTCAATCATTTCAATTACCAAATTTATGAAATATTTATTATATACTTCGAATTACTAAGAGTACCGGTGGTATACGCAGTGTTTCGGTGAATTCGCTACTGGCTAGTGTCAGAAATATGCCCACCCCGTATCACGCAGCGCATTCCGCCCGCGGCCGCGCCCGCGCGCTCACCTGCGCGCTGAGCAGCAGCGGCGCGAGGGCGCGGTGCAGCGAGTGGCGCTGCGCCTCCGCCTCCGCCGCGCCCTCCTCCTCCTCCGCGAGGCGCGGGGGCTTGAGCGCGGGCGCGGGCGCCGCCGCCAGCCCGAACTCCTTGGCCGGCAGCACCCACAGCGCGGGCTCGGCCGGCGCGCGCGTCACCACCCCGCGCATGCTGCGTCGCCCGGCGCCGCGCGCCGTCTGCCGGCCGCGCTCGGCCTCCGCCGCACCGGCCCCGCCCCCGCCGACCCGCGTCACCACCCCAGCCCCGCCCCAAGTTCCTTCCTCTGCGGCTCCGCACCAAACACTGCCACCCCGCCCCCGCGGACACCGTCCCCGCCGACCCGTCCCTTCCGACTCGTCCCCGCCGACCCACCCCCGCCGACCCGTCCCGGCCGACTCGTCCCTGCCGACCGTCCCCGCCGACTCGACCCCGCCGACCTGTCCTCGCCGCTCCGCGACCGTGGTTCCACACTCGCGACCCCGCCACCGCTATCGCAACGCGTCCCCCACCCCCGCGGCCCCGCCCCAGCGGTCCCGACCACGCGACCGCCGTCCCCGTCGACCCGTCCCGCCGTTTCGCCCTCACGGTCAGCCTCCACCCCTTCGCCTCGCCTCACTCCCGCAGCCCCGCCTCCACCCTTGCGGTCCCTCCCCCATCCCTGCGGCCCCACCCCACCTCCGCAGCTCCGCCTCCATCCCCGTGGTCCTACCCCCACCCCCGGCCCCACCACCGCTCCCAGAGTCCCTCTCCCACCCCCGCGTCCCCGCCCCCAGTCCCACGGACCCTGCCCCACCCCCGCAGCCTTGTCTCCACCCCGCGCTCCCGCCCCTGCCCCTGGCCCCGCCCCCGCCCCCACCCTTGGGCCCCTCCTCCACCCCCGCGGCCCCGCCCCCGCGGCCACGCTCTTGCGGCCCCGCCCCCACGCCCGTACGGCGCTCCCGCCGGCCCTGACCCCGCCCACGCCGCCCGCCCGCCTTTGCTGTTGTCGATTGCGCGCAACACCTGGCGCCGCTCCCGCTGGCGACGTCGATCTCGCGCGCCCATCTCGCGCCCTGCCCTATCGCCCTTCGCATCCCTAACCTCGGAGCAGCCGGCCAGTCCCGCTTTCACAATAAACACGGGCGAGGTTCGCGTGTTTCTTTGCTTAGCATCTCCATTGACATATCCTCAGAAATTCGAATCTTTTCAGATGCCACCTCCGAGGCTCTTTCATTGGCTCCTCGCTACTTCTCCCCTTTTTAATTTTCCGTGACTATATGCATTACAGAGGAAACAAATTGTATATAGTACAAAAAATCGAGGACGAGATTTTGGTGCTAAAATTCGGGTCGAGGGTCTGTAATTCGAAAAAGTTTTTTACCATGACGTGTGTACGATGTGTGGATGGGTCTGTTATGCAAATTACAGGAAGAACGATTCTTGGCACATACTGATAGAAGCCCTTCTTCTCTACCAGCGAAATTCCTAATTTTACGAATTATTAATTAAGTTAGATTCACGACTCATTTCGTTTGAATGACACTCGTAATTATTTTCCGAATAATTTAGTTATGGATTTGAGCGCCAGGAAATAATTACAACTGAAACCCGGATGATTCCTACGTAATTTTAATATTTCTCATCCAAAATTATGTCGTGCTAGCTCAGTTAATTGGGTTCGAAGTTCATAATTGTTGCTACTTACTATGCAACCAATTACTCAATCTGCCATTCATACGGAGTGGCGAGGAATCTGAAAATCTTATCGAAATATCTACTACTGGATTGCACGTAACGAATAATGATAATCAGCTTTCTTTTATCGCAACAAATTGGAACTTATTATAATGTGAAATATGATACTAATAAAAGTTAAACATGAATTGTTGTATCGTTAATCCAAAATGAAATTATCTTTGGTCATGACCAGCTCTCTCTATCTTGTAATAATTATAAATCAACATTGTTATATTCGCGGATCTTCGCGCGCTCTTCACTTCTCCATTCGATGGCGACCCGTAGAATCTTCTCCGTCGTCGCAGTAGAATCTTCCTTCTTCAAAAATTCCTCCGCCTAACGTTCGCGATCAAGTTCAAATTCTCCCAGCTACACTATTATTACCCTTTACTTCCCTTACTCGCAACACGGGTGGACGCTTATAAATGTACTGACTATTACTTTGTAGAATTCCTTCGTCATTTCCCACAAGAACGTTTTATCTTAATATAAGAAACGATAGACTGAATTATACTACAAGTTATTGCATCGGATTTGGTTGTCCATCAACAGTCTTTCCTCGACTTGGTAAAATGTCAGGAGCAGACCCGCTCATTGCCGCGTTGCTAGAGAGAGTGTCACTATTCTTCCTAAAAACCCAAAGCATCAGGACTCTATATCATCCTCTTTTGTCTAACAAAACAATACTATTTCCGCATTCTCTTCACCTAGCGAAAATGACCTTTAACGCCGGTTGTTTACTTCTCGCATTCTTATTATATTCTCGCATTATATTCTTAACTCTGCAGGGTGGTCACGTGAGGAGCGGTCACCGGACAGGCAAACAAAGAATTTAGAAAGGCGGCTCTACCGCGCAGGGAAGGGCATGCGAATGTGGGGGAGAGGAGGAAGGGTACTGACCCAAGGGTGGTTTAGCGAGGAGTGTCGGGAGAGCAGGCGTAAAGCAATAGTAGCCTTAAGGATGTTCAGAAACAGTGGAACTGCGGAAGCGAGAAATAGTTACTTGTTACTACGTAGGCAATACGAGGCCACAATTAAGAAATCGAAGAAATCTTGGCAGGAGGGTGAGACAGCAAGAATAGAGGCAATTTTAAGAAACGATCATAATAAATCAATTTGGGACGTTATAAGATCTCTGCGTAATAAAAGAAATGTAAGTAACACAATCTCATCAGACGCGTGGGAGCAGTACTTTTCACGGGCGCTCACAATAGCGAATATTGAAACAGGGATAGATATTATCACGGACCGGGGTGTCCCTGAATTAGACGAACCTATAACCTGGAATGAAGTAAACAGGGCTATGCTAGCCATGAATAATAAGAAGGCAGGCGGCGCGGACGGCATTCCGACAAAATTTATTTCGGAATTGTGGCACATAGACCCAGAGAGTATTCTGGATTTATTTAATGCAATAGTTGATTCCGGATCGTATCCAGAAACGTGGAGTACAGCGATCCTCCAACTGGTCTTTAAGAATAAAGGTGATACAAATTGCCCACATAATTATCGCGGAATTAGTCTTTTACCAGCGCTGAGCAAACTATTTTGTAAAATACTCAACGGGCGACTGAGTGAATGGGCGGAAAAGCACGGTAAAATATCAGAATTGCAAGCAGGCTTTAGGAGAGGCTTCGCGACTACCGACAATATCTTTGTGTTAGATACCCTAGTAAAACAGGCGCTTGCGCGTAAACGGGGCCACTTATATTGCAGTTTTGTAGATTTCGAAAAGGCGTTTGACTCTATCAATAGGAAAGCTTTATGGCAAAAACTTAATGGGCTAGGCGTCTCACGTAAAGTTTTAAAAGTGCTGCAGAGCATGTACGAAGACGTAAATTTCTGTGTCAGGTGCGGTGATGGAAGTACAACGCGAAAAATAAAATCGACAGTAGGAGTAAGACAGGGCTGTCCTCTCTCACCGCTATTGTTTATCTTGTTTATAAACGATTTATTGACGTGGTTACAGGAAGCGGATACATCTGCACCGGAAATTGAGGGCCTGAACATTCCCGGACTACTATATGCTGATGATTTAGTTTTATGCTCGGAGACTATTGACGGCTTACAGAAAAGTTTAAATCTCTTAGAAACGTATAGTAAAACATGGGGATTGAAAGTAAATATTCAAAAAACTAAAGTAGTTGTCTTCAAGAATGGATTTATCTGGGGTAGCAAAGAGAAATGGTTTTACGCTCAGGAAGAGATCGACCGGGTTAAAACATTTACATATCTTGGGGCAAAATTTTCCATGAATGGGGGATGGAATAATCACATAGTGGCGGCGCACAGTAAAGGAAGAATTGCGCTCAAAGAAATCGTTGGCGCAGTGCGCAGGGTTCCGGAATTGTCTTTAAAGGTGTGCGATACAATGTTTAAATCGCTAGTTCTCCCAGCAATGAATTATGGTGCAGAAATTTGGGGAGTGGATAGGATAGATCGACTAGAAAGCGTCGAAACAGATTATTTCAAATTAATTCTCGGAGTCTCAAGATTCGCAGCAAATGCCGGAGTCCTAAGAGAGGTCGGTAGTGTAGGAATTTGGAAAGATTTTAAAATGAAACCCATTAAACTTTGGATTAAATTAGCAGGTGAACAGTCTGACACACTTATACATAGATGTTTTCGAGTGCAGTTACAGGGAAGCAACCAACGCCACTGGTCGTATAAAATTAAACTGCTACTGGAACGTGCAGGTCTGGGAGACGTTTCTCCGGAGATGGTGGGAGATAGGGGAACACGTGAGATAGAACGGCTAATTTCGGGTAGACTTGCGGATATTAAAAGGCAAGAGATCCTGGCAGCAACGGCCGAAAAACGTTCGCTAGTTGCGCAAATTCACGCGAGTCCGTTATGGGGTTGCGAACGTTACGTAAACACACTGCGAAAGGACGCAAGAGGGGGATACGCTTGGTTCAGGGTCGGGGGGTGGATGCAACGTAGATTAAAGGACTCTAATGGTAATGGCATCTGTGTGCTTTGCGGTGATAGGGAAGACTGGATCCACATCCTTTTAATTTGCAATGCGACCGAAACTTGGAGAGGAAAATGGATGGGAATGGGAAATTACTACTTCCAACATAGGAACGTAACGCTCGCCCAAAACATTCTAGGTGATAAAAGATCTAACTTCATGAAAGAATTAGGAACATTTCTAGGAAAGGTTCGGACCATTAGAGAAACTGAAATTAGGGAGTGGGAAAACAGCACTGGTTAGTACGAGCAGAGCCTAGACTGGAGAGAAATAAATAATAAATCAATAAAATAACAATAATTAGGTTAGTCAGTACGTTATGTTAGGTTAGTAAACAGTAAAAAAAAAATAAAATAAAATAAAAAATAAAAAAGTAAAAAAAAAGAAGTTATAAGTTTTAGTCAATTGCTAAGTATAAGTAGATAAATAAGTCAATAAAAATAAATAAATTAACTTATAATAATTAAAATAAGTTAAATAAATTAAAATTAAATAAATTAAAATTAAATTAATTAAAATAAGTTAAATACATTTAATTTAAATTAATTAAAATAAGTTAAATAAATTAAAATTAAATTATATTAAAATAAAATAAAAGCAAACGGTTAAAATAAAACACATTAGGAGGCGAAGGGAAGTAGGAATCGGAAATGTTAGGGCAGAGGCGTTGGTGCGGACGATTTTCTGTGGTGCTGTTTGTTTTCAGGTGCGGAGGAGGCCAAACACTGGAAGGAGAATGCCTGACGCCCGCGCCAAATAAATAAATGGATTAAAAACCGGATAGATTAGCATGTACTCGGCTTCTGACGGCAGGTTTTTCCCCCTTCAGGGGTTTTTTCCTCAGCCGTACCTTATGGTCTCTTTTCCGCGGCTTTGATGCGAAGGAGAGACCATTTGGGGTGAATACCAGAATTCGAAAGGTTAGAACGCTGTAGAATGTAGGTATTGTAATGGCTTAAAGGCCTTCGGCCTAGCCACATTGCATCAAGATTTTTACTTTGCGTGTAATAATTACCTATTAAATAAAAAAAAATAAATACTTCTCGCATAGCAACCCCTCCGCGATCGTCTATTGTCATCCCTATACTCTACTTCATATAAATGACATTTTATAAGCAAAATGGTTCGTCATTTTGGTTTATCACAATACATCGGGATTATGTTACAATTATTCCAAAAATGTGTGACATTTGTGCAGCTGGCGAAGAGATAGATCGTTTTTGTAATAGAAAACTGTAGGAAAATAGGAAAATAGAAAAAATTATATTTTAGTCTAATGTATGGGAATTTCAACGATGAGTGAGGTGTTATGCCAGTTCACCTCTCCCCAGTACCTGCCTTACGTTTCATCTGGTCCAAACGACAAGAGGATAATTGATGAGGAAATAAATAAACCTTTTGTTTTACAATTAGAAGGAGTAAACATTGAAAATTTCTTCAGTTTTACCTACCCTACAGTAGCTGTGACAGTGCGATCAGCTCTTAGACCGATCTTATTATTATTCTCTTATTATTATTATTATTATTATTATTATTATTATTATTATTATTATTATTATTATTATTATTATGAGGCTCGTTTCACAAACTGTCGGTCACCAACCCCGTATGATTTACTTAGATGGAATAGGTGTGGATACAGATATACATTTTTGAATATAAAGTTTCAAATACCGTAAAATTCTTCAGTTTTACCTAGCCGTTGGGAATGGGGAAAGTAGGACCGATTGCAATACTGACATTTGGGAAACCTTTGAAATAATCAGTCACTAAATTGTTTCATTTCTACCAAATCAATACAATTTAGAAATTCTGCATATCCCAACTCAGATGAGGAAAATTGTCGGTATGCTATTGGTTTCCTTGGTTCCTTGGTACCTTGGTACTTCAATAAGTAGTTCAGGAGTACCTATTAGTACTCCTGGCTCTATTGGTTCCCTTGATGCCTTAGACTCGCAGCGCCACTACTGTTTCCAACCCACTCCGTGATTTCTTTGCCGTTCTTAACGCACTGCCGAGATTTGCTACCGTGTGTGACCCCTAACCGCCTCACGGAATCCTTACTTTTCAAGACACTCCATGGCGCGCTGCGGCGCTTCTTTGAATTGAAAGGTTTTCTTTCATCTTCCCCGCATTCTTTTCGTAAATCTCATGAAGTCACAGCAGTCTCCTCAATAATAATTCTGACGTCAACTTTTATTTAGAAGTGACAGTCTCCTTTTCTCGTCTATGTCTCTTTTCCTTCACTGATGATATACGTGTTGCAGCACGTCTAGCATCTGCCTTTTCGACTCTTGTAACTAGTTAGGTGTGATGATAATCTTCCCTCTTCCCTCGTGATCTATTACTGTGACCGTTTGCGTTCCCTTACGTGATCATTCTCGTCTCCACCACAATCGCCTGGATCAGTTTTATTATGCGCATGCTTCCTAGCACATCCGTCCGAATGCCCGTCAATACTTTTCTTACACGACTCTGTCGCTCTCGATAACTGTCAAGGAACAAATTAGACCCATCCGCGGGAAGAACTGAGACAAATATTCTAACGAGAAATGTGGTTATAGTAGAGAAATAAATGAATAAGAGAAACAGGCACTGATGTTAGAACAGAAGGAACAGAGTTATGTTTGAAGACAAGCAATGAGTAGAAAATATAAGGCAAATGAGAGATGGATTGTGGTCCAGAAGTAGTTTTTAAATTAGGAGGCGATTTTTTCACTTCTTTCAACAGCAATTTAACCCCTCTCCTATCGCCCTTGAGTACTTCACCTCCGAGACAATCTCAAACTTGCAGTTACATACTGGTTATCCATGGCAAATGGCCACTAACTGTTCAATTTACATTAAAATTACGTTTTGTTGGTCACGATTTGCTACCTCATTCCTTCAATCGCCACTTTTCCATACTACAGAGAGTCATATTCACACCAACTTTACAGATATTGGTGTCCCTTCTGTTCCTCGCTTTCTAATTTACTGCTTTATTATTATTTCTGTAAAACTTAATATGATCATAACTATCGTAAAAATTTTATTAATGTTCCATTACATAAATCTTATTCAGAACACTAAATTCTCTCTCAAATTATTATTCTTTTTTAAATTTGAATTATCACTTGTTTCATCCTCTTTTCACTCCAGATAATTTACCTTCTCTCCTGGTAATTGTCTTTTATTTTGCAACCGATTCACATCTCTATTCCTCTCTTAATTGTAAAACCTTTCTTTCCGTCGCGGTCTTTCATTCACAAGTAGCATTAACACTCCTTCCAACAACCCCTTCGCCGCCTCTGCGGCGTAGGCCCTCATCGATTAGGCGCATCGCACCACTTAATCGGCCTTTGGCGAGCTCTGCCTGAGATATCCAACCATTCGCATCTACGGGCAGGTGTACGCAGGAAGCATTAAGCCATCATTTCCTCACTCAAAATCGAGGATAATCGTTCTCATCTATGCTGTCATTTTTTTGCTTATCGCTGTATCAAACCGCCTGTAATTACACTTCAGTTAACCAAAATGTTTATCTCCTTTGCCGAATGAGAACCATACTCAGCCTTAGACATGTACCATACAGAAAACGTTTTGGAAAACGTCCTTTTTATGGTATAAACTTAAACTAATTAGCATTACTGTACTACATAAAAATTCTTATGATCGCATTTTCATTTAAAGTATTTATTTTTCATTAACTAGTATGCTAAAAGGATAATTTGTAAATACAACAATCTTTAATCATGCGCCAACTACCATAGCCCATAATTGTGAATAATTATTGACATTTTCAGAATTATTGAGAGAGTATTAATCGTGTAACTTTTCTTGACCGATGGATTGGAGAAATGCGGAGTAGGAGTATGAGTGACATCGGCCACTAAATTTTATGAAGCAATGCCAATCTCTGGAATATCAGTCATGCCTTCGCATTTTCTCAATAATTTGAGTTCTAACTTTTTCAGAAGTTCGAGGCATCTCCTATGATAGATCTGGATCTGTTTGAACCATTCCTTTAGATTTTGATGAGTATAATTCTAACAGGAGTTTTCGGTTTCAAGAGTAAATATATTTTATTAGGCGCCAATGAAGATATGTTTGGAATGTTGTCATCAGTGCTCGCTGCGAGCTATTGCCTTCAACTGTTTATTGCTCAAGGGAGGGGGTAGCTAGAGCATCGATCAAGAAAAGTTGCGCGGATAATACCTACTGTTATAATATATATTATCGCATGTCAGTATCATTTTGGAATATTTCAGCAATATCTATTCCATGTTTTAGGAAGGACATGTTCTTACAATTCTATTTAATTTACCTTGGAAATGTAAATGAAGGGGCCTCTATATCTCGTGGTCAGTATTTAAATCTAACTTCTGCATTTGCTGAGATACTCTAAAGCTACGGTGTTCTAGAAGAAATTAAAGCAATAAAATTTGGAAGAAGTGAAGACGTTCATGGAAACAGAACAAAAGGGATAAATGACGTAGAGAACTGAATGACACATAGTAATAATATCTTCCCCCTTGGTCCAACACAAATCTATAAGATGATCAAGACTTGAGCTGCTTTTTCTCACAGGTGAAGCGTATGAAAGCTTGTCTTTTCAACACTAGTTGTTTTTTATTATTGTATTTTTACTGAAGCTTCAATATAATTGCTTTTAGACATTCCAAGATCCAACTTCCTGATCATTTCAATGGACGTCTGAAACGTCTCTTCGAAGCCACAGATAAAATATGCACTACCCTTTCACCTTTGGAAGTTTGATATTGTGCATTCTCTACCTTCTAAGCAAATGTCTTCAGTGAGATTGAGATTAAACACGAAGATATTCATGCCAAAAAAGACCATTCTGTGAATTTTGGTTTTTATGTGTAATAATACAGTGAGGAAATGTATTTTGTTCGCATGATTAATAAATTTCGAATAACATATATTTCTTATATTTATTTGATGATTACATAGGTAAGTAGATATAAATTAGTTAACTTTTGCAACAGAATTGAAAATATTTGAAATAATTAGAATGCACTTCAATCTGTATTTTGTGTAGTAAATTTGGAATTGTTTTGCAAGAAAAGTCTAATTTTTCATTGTGTCTCTATTCATTTCCGAAAGAACTAACATAACTAAGCAAGAACAATATCATTTTAAAAATCAAAAGAACTTTGTACAAATGCCTTGAATTTAAAAGGCAGTAATGGTATTTTGTAGTGGTTAGGAGATGTGACGAAATAAAAACGACTTAAGCAATTGACCTTAATTTATTGAATATAAATGATACAGAATAATATTTTCATTTTAATTAATAATTTTCACACTTAGATATTTGTTTTCATATTCGCCTTATAAGACATACACTTAAACTAATTTATTACTAGGGGTCGAATTTTAATGAAATTCACTTGAGAAAAATGTCTTTTAGTATATAGTACAATAATTCTATGTCCTGACAAAAGGAAATGACCCACTTTTATACGCCATTGTTTTTTAAATTTGTTACCTTTTCCCGTCATTTCTATAGCATTTTTCCCTGAATAAAACGATTTTAATATCATTTTAATGGTATTTGCTTTAAATAATACAAGATTCAACAAAAATCTTTCACAGAATTCCTGAGTAGCCTATTCTATTTCTTCGCTCAGTGATTGTAATGTCAGCCGTCGAGAGTATGTAATATAAGGTTCCTGTGACGCCTATCAGCGCCATTGTCGGTTCGGTCGATTTCGGAATAATTATATTTCGATTTAAACATTGCTGCACTTCACGGTCATGGGCTGGAAAGAGGGAACACAGTCATCCAATCGGGAGCTTCGTTTTTTGGTATTGGAGCTCCCGATTGGATAACAATGTCCCCCTCCTCTTCCACTTTCTGACCTTGAAGTGCAGCTATGTTTAAATCGGAGTATAAAGAGTATAAAGACAGAGATTTCCTGGTAAACAGTCCAAACCAAAAGTTTGCCAGCTGACTTCACTAGAACGAAATGAATAAGCCTATTCAACAGCTTAAGTTGTTCATCTGAACTGATTTGATTACATTTTTTCCGTAATTTTTCTTTGTTTTTAGGTCATTTGAAAAGCATTTTAAGAGCGTTTTATTGATAATTTTTGGCGAAGTTTTTGGTCATCAAAATTCGCCCTCTATTTACAGTATAACCCCGGTATTCCGAACTAATTGGGGGTGTGGTCTGTTCGGATTATCCGAAAAATGCACCTACAGGATTACCAAACACAATACAACGTAGTGTGTGATGTGAGAAAATGGCAACGTAGTGTAGCGATAGCATCATTAAGCAGATTCAGTTTCTTACGGCAAAGGATTACGAATTTTGCAAGTCCCTCTAAGTGAAAATTACTGCTACATAGACATATGGTATACACCGTAGTAATCAATGCAATAAACGTTTTCATTTCAACAACTTGTTTAAATAATTAGTTATTCAGTTCTACAGTAATTATAAAATTCTTACTTTACACTACAAACAAGCATTTTGTTTATTTTGTTTATTTTCCCTCCATCCCGAATTTTTGTTCGGATTATCCGAAATTTCGGATTAGCGGGGTTCTACTGAATTTCTTTACATATGCATTCCTATTTATTCGCTTCCGTTGCTTCAGATGGCTTGTCTATGAGGCCAGCGCCCTCACGGGCAGACGTCGCTGTGGTTGGAGTGGTGCTCCTGGGTGGCCTTCTGCTTGGTGCTGAGCCCGTCCAGCTGCAGCAGCACCACCTCGTACGTGGCCACGGTGCCCGCCACCTGCGCACACACACGCACGCATGCACACATGCATCTCTGGGGCAAGGAACTTACGACTCTAGGTCAACGCTACCCCTGCAGTACAGGCAGGAAAAGAATTGCAGGAATGGCATTGAAGTCACTTCTATAATACTATCTCGAATGTTTGGTCGTAAAATGCGTGTTTAAAGTTCTTTTGACCTGTAACTTCGCACATAGGTAAGGACTAACTCAGGTAAGAAATGTATTTCTTCACAGAATTAATTACTAAATTTAAGATACTGATGTTTAGATGTCATGCACATTTTATAACATGTTCATAACATATACGATACGTTATAAAATACGTTTATGACATACTTGTTGAGTAATAACACTAAGTGGAGAGAAACATTTTGTGTTCTGCGCATTCCCGCTGGTTTAACATTGTGGCAAACGTTTGATTGAAGTGATGAGAATTCTGTACAACGTTTGGTTGTCAAAACAAGAACGTACTTTTCTACGCAAACAAATTTTTGCCAAGCATATGAACTCAGCAAATGTGGGAATTTGAAGTTTTGGAAATACGCAAATGGTAAGACATATTTGAACAATTTAGCCACAATATCACTGATATTCAGGAACCAATGATCTGTTTTATCTGTTCTTTTTTAGGGGGCAACATTCTACACGTAAGATACAAAATATTGTACTGAAATTTTGAAAACTCTAGTGAGCTGATGAAGGACAATTCAATAATGAGTGTATAATTCAATAATTAGTATGGAAATGCCTAATTTTGGATTAATTGCAGTTTTTACTAATGGTGTTCCCTCGGAATGAGGTAGAGTAAAAATATAAATACTCTTACTCTTAGAGACATAAAAACATTCCTGGTAAGTTCAATATCATTGAGTATTACATACACTTAAGAACACTAAATATTATTTTTTCATTCTTCTAGAAGCAGAAGAAGAAGCAGTGTCTTCATTCCTTATCAAGATTTTGATCATAAATAATATTAATAATTTTACAGGTATTATTTGAATAATGTATACTATATTTTTCACATTACACCAGACACATTACTACTAGAAACGCGATGTGGTTAACACGATTAAATATTATAGATAATTCTTATATAACAATAAACATAACGAGTTCTTTTTATCGTATTAGAGAAGAACACCACCTTAATTTATTCAGAGGTGTAACAATTTCCCTAAGTTACAGAAATGTCATTCTTGTAACTTAGTTGACATTAAAAGAGCTACAGAACGCGCGAGTTTTTTCCTTCTTCTTTGACTTACTCTCTCCCCTTCACTCACACATACATGCACTACACTACTGCACATGCCGGGAGACCAGTCGCGAGCTTAGAGCTTGCCCGTCGAAGGCGGTGGCCCGCTGGGGAGATACACAGAGAGGAAAAACCACCGAAGGCCGACGTGGTCAGCGCAGGATATCAACATTTAGTTCAGGAAGAACAGCGCCACCTCCAGGATTAAAACATTCACTACACTGAAGGGTCTTATGACCACAGCAATTGACGTGCCCGGAAACATTAATCAAGCACAGAGCGTGGGCTTCCGAGGTTGGAATCAGTAGAGAGCTTTTGCAAGTCGTTGATTTTAAGGACGTAACACGATAATTCTGTGGAGAACTTAACTGCGCATGCGCCGACATCAAATGGTGGGATTTCCATTGACGGGTCCCGACTTTCTCACTGTTTTGTCGTTTACAACAAATGTGTTCGTAACTCATACTTTACGTAGTTTTCGTCGCCACCTCTAATCGTGAATTCAACACTAACACACAATAAGCATGGAAGTAATGAAAAATACAATATCCATATTACCAATATAAGAGGGTAGGAACTTAATGGCTAATTTCTTTTAAATGAATTCAAATATGTCAGAGATGAACTAACATAATTGTTAAGGATATGGTTATTGAATTGAATTGAATTGAATGTGCCTTATTTTACGTGGCGAGACTCAGGCCATGAGGCCTGCTCTTCCGTCTGACCACGCAAATTCCGCTACGCTCCTTTCACCAACCATGGGAGAAAGAAGGTATTACTTGGGCGACGAAATAGGCGATTTGAATTTAGCTCAGAGGCATCATTTAGACTTGAGGATCTTTGACATGCAGTAAATCTACTAACATGGGACAGCCGGCTTTACTTCCCCTCCGAAGGAAGGCGTACGAAGGATTTTTTCGCCCTTTGTGTATATACTGAGGCTCCATTGATTTCATATAGGGATCCATCATACGTTTCACTATCTTGTAATGCTTATCAAAGCAAAAATGGGCTCAGAGATACACAGATGCTCAATAAAAGCTTTTAGATCCTGTTAGAGGTATTCAGTTCCAATTAGTTCCTAGCTTTAACATATTTTTTCGTTTGTACGACTTGTAAAAACTCATTTGTCTGAAGATACGTTAATTCCTATTGACAATAATGTTTACGTACTACGACAATGAATTTTCCGTCTTGCAAAAACTCTCTATTAACTACTTGGCTATCGGATGCCTCCGCGTCCTAGACACGGGTGCCAATTTGGCCGCCATCCTACGATTTTCCTGAGGGTGACGGACTGGAGTCCATCTCCACGTCTTTTGCCCTGAGGAAGGGTCCGAGAGTGGCGACCGAAACGTCGGCACCTGTGCTTGGGAAGCAGCGTCTCCGGGTCAGCCAAGTAGTTCCTTGCCCAGTCCATCACTGGAGTTGTGTGTGTGTGTGTGTGTCTGATTGGCAGGCGCTGTTGCCTCCGAGGCTGTTGAGGCGAGGGCGACGCACCGTGAGGATGAGGGTGCGCGTGATGGCGAAGAAGCGCAGGCCCGTCAGCGCCACGTCGTCGCCCAGCACCTGCGTCAGGAAGCGGTGCGCCTGCGCCACGCCCCCGCGCCGCCACGCCCCCACCGCCACGCCCCCACCGCCACGCCACCATCGCCACGCCACCATCGCCACGCCGCCACGCCAGCAACAAGCGCAAGACGCCGTCAGGCGGGAGAAGAAACAGGGCCCAAACACCAGAAACACAGGAATGTCGTTGGGGGGGGTTAGACAACGAAATTGGGTTCTTGAGTGAACCCTTATCTGCCTAACGTGCCGGTATGAACACACTGTACGAAGCTGTAGATAGTTCAAATTTTCACCTTAAAAACTGATGTAATGCAAATAGAACTTCATGTTGTTTTCCATCTCATCTTAATAAGTGTCACCATGTGCATTTGAAAATGTTGAGGAAAAAAATTAATATTTTTTAAAATTATAAAATGGTATAATGACATTTTTTTACAAAATAATTCAGGCAGATAAGGGTTAAAACAATTCACGTCGATAATCAGACCAAATAATCTTGGTTTCGTAAAAATAATTATTAGAACTCAAGTGGTGTAATAACACGTTACCCACTAGTAACAACTGTAATTAATTTTGTAATCTTTATTAGAACAAGTGTTATAATATTTCATGACATACATACTCCTATCAACATCAGGTTCACCATACAATGTAGAAGAGATATTATACGCGCACGTTTTCCTGAATCCCGGAAAACCTACCCCATACTCCTTTACTAATATTAGTTGAATTAAGAATAAATGTTAGTGACAAGCGTTGTTGACAAAACGTATTTGCCAGAAATATTTGCTCCCGGATAATAGAAACTACTTAGCAAATAAAAACGAGCAATACATTTCATATTATCCTGTCTTCGAAATACCTCCCCCTCTCGCATCTAACGTCAGATGGACCCAAGAAAACATGCGCGGATAATACTGGCACCTGCAGTACTAGAAGTGCAAAGGGTAAAAAATGTCGCCCACCTTTTGGAGGATGAATAATCAAATTTAAAAGAAAATTATAGTTCTTTTGAGTTTTTACAACGTGATACAAACGTTGTACGATATTAATAACGTAACATCTTCTTTCAATACCCTATACCAAAGGATTGCTGTTGATCGTTGCAGCTATGTGATCATTACTCCATTACTACTTTGTACGGTACTTATTCAAACAAACGGTATTTGAAAGTAAATTTCGCATCCTTCGCACATGGAAATTTATGGCATCAATTCTTGTGCATTGGTTAGTTTATTTAATTTCATAACAGTCGAGACAATTTTATTAAGGAATTCTTCATTAAAATACTTTGGCGACTTTTAATACCAATCCTTTTCTCAATTTCATTGTTCACAGCAGTATGAAACAAATGATTTCTAGGGGTCAATCAAATGATGTGTATTGTATTAGTTTTATTTCTTTTGGGAATCAGTCTTAAAGCCTTGAGTTTGAAAGTGCTTGTTTCCGCGATTTCTACTGGACTCCATTCCGTACTCCGCGATCGTGATTCGACACGATTCCGTCAGGGCCACCTGAAGCACAATTAACTACAATTCCCGTTGCCCACTCTCTAGTAGAATATGACCTTCGTGCCAATACATGTATTCATTGATATTTAAAAGAAATATCAATAGAAAATTCTTATAATTATTTCAACAGTGATAAATCATTCTATTTTTAATGCAGAATCTCGACTAAGTGAATGATCAATGAATGTATGTTTTCAACATTCATTTCAATAATTTATTAACTCTGAAAAGTGTCTTTCTTGGAAGTTTTTTTTTTTTTTTTTTGACAATTACTTTTTTATATGATTTACTTCTTAATATTGAAGAGTGATACAGCTGACACGACTGTCAATGTGCTTCATTGTTTAAAGTCTATTAACGCAATTAATCCGGCTAAGGCTGGCTATCGACAGCTAAGACTGATGACAAAATTTGGCGAACTAATGACGAGTACGTAAGAAGCAAAAGAACGAGACAGCAAGACATTCTAGGGCGAAAATATTTTCTAAAATTGGTACTAAAATGGCAACAATCTTATGAGATAAAAGATCAAATGATCACCAATTACCTTACCAATTGATGCTCTCAAACATTCTTTTATAGTTCTTCTCGCCCATCGCCAGTCATTTGCCATACTTCGATCGCAACTTGGAAAAAAATGTCATTTATAGTGTGCGAAGGTTTTGAAGAAACTTATACTCTCATGAGACAAGGGTACTAATAAAAAAATGTGCTGCTGGGATATTTAATTAACTAAAAATTAATATATTGACTTAAACCGCACATGAAGCATCTATACAGTGACCTTTGTACTACAAACTTTGTGAGAGAAGTGTTATAAGAGTGTTAAATGGGGTGAAGGGCATTATAGCAGTGTTACGAATGTCATACACATGAAGTATTTTCTTACACATTTTGTTCCATGTTAGAAATTTAGTAAAATTAATTTCAAAATTACCAATTCAAAATTACTTGTTGCGGTAGTTGTTGAATCTAATGCGTGTTCCCTTTAGTACTCGCAAAAATATCATTCATTAAAGATTTTTTCATGTCTTTTATAGGAGAGATTGTCATAATGAATGTCTGAAAAACGGAATTTTTAAATTTTATAGAGGTCTACTGATAAATATATTTAAAAGCACTGTAGTACTGCAGGAAATTTCATGGTGAATACGAAACAATAAGGAAAGGAAAGAAGAAGAAAAAAGGAAAAGAAATAAAGAAAGAAAGGTAGGAAGGAAGTGAAGTTAAATATACCTTGAAATTGAGGAGTAGGTACAGGTCAGTGAATAGAAATTGCGGAAGCATTTAAATGATAACGAAAAAGTCATTAAAATTATTAATTTCGTTCAAATGTATTCGGGTCATTACTAATACGTATTCAGCTATTATTAACTTTTATCGCTGAAAAAAAAACGCTGAAAAAAGTTAAAGGGAAATCTATATAGCTTTCGTAAAAATAGCAATTAGAACTTGAAAAAGAAATTCATCAGAAAATATGGTACTGGTACCTAAAGAAGTAACAAGAAGTTATTCTATAGTTTGGGGTATCCAACCGAAATTAGATTTAAGTTACTGTAATTTTGTTTTAACATTCCTTCAACGTCGTAAAAGCAATAAATTTGTGAATTTCTCTCTTTAGATATATCAAATAATAAAAAGTACGACGTCTGTTTTGTTTAAAAGAGATTGTTAGACTTCTTGTGCAATTAACATATTAGCATTTAATGCAAAATTATAGTGTTCTTTTAGAACACCGATCATTCTCTACGTACCTCTATACATTACATTACCTCGATACATTTATATAGAAGATAAGAAATTCGAATTTGGATGCGGAAAACGGCCAAGGCTGTAAACAACCGCTAGATATATAGGTAGATAAAAAATAAAGATGCATTTTTACTATGAGAAAGTTTTTCACAGACTTTTCAGGAATGTTAAGTAACATTTTCTTAAATAACACGTCTGTATTTTTTCAATTATAAATAAGGGGAAAACAGAAATTGTGCAATTTTTGTCTTGTAAAAAATTATATATTTCTTTCTGTTGTGAAATACCAGGCCAACAGTCGTAAGTGGATAATCGTACTAAAGATAATAGTTACTAAAGCATTATGCAATGTTACTTTCGTTTCCTTCAAAATATTTAAACGAGTTATTTGCCCAATTACGAGATGGATACGAAGGTGAAACATCATTGGGTTTCTTCTTTAGACTAGTACTGTGAAAAAAAAGTTAAAAGTTAAAGGAAAGAAGAAATAAGCTTTCAGTTCAGTTTACGGAAGTTCAGTTTTATCAGGTATTTTTATTCATATTTTCTTGTCAAATGAAGTGACAGAAATAGAAAAGTATTACGTCAAAAATGTAAATGATTTAATTTTTTGGTTGCAAACTAATAATGAAATTAATTATCAACCTTAACAGTTGGTCATGGTACTAGAAAATCACTCGCACACCGAAGGTACGAGTGTTGTTTATTAAGAAATATTTCACATTACATTGACTTATTTGAGATTTGGAACCAGAGCTTCAAATATCTCGAATAAATTCGCTTTAGAGTTATTTAAATGTTTAAAATATAAAATGTCAAATTTCTGGTCATCAAAGTGAGGAGTTTTTTAATTAAAGTTATTTCACTTGACCAACACGGAATTCACTATTACATCACGTAAATAATTTTCATCTTAGCGGCAGTGTTAATAATAGATGATAATGGTGTTAACGATATTAAACATTGCCCTGTAACTACAAAACATATTTTCAAACCGAACTGTTCTAGAGGCAATGCTTATGCTTATATATTGGAGATTTATGGGATTAACAATAAAAATATGGACGTGATAATTTAAAAAATGAGGTTCTAATATTGCTGTAATTTTAGAAACGAAAAATTGATACATTAATGTAATTTCAGTTTTAAGTCATTAGTGTAACACTCTTAGTGAGATAAAATAAAAATTAGGATTCTTGATAGAAACCAACAAATTTTACAACACAACTCGGTTTGTGAAAATTCAAATCTCTAAGCTGCAAACTTTTTATTGGCAATTCGTCTGGAAGCACTTCAGCAAAGCATTAAACGCTGATTTTATCTTTCAATGAGTGTACATTGAGGACTCAAAGAGGAATCATATGGTGGTGTGAATAAAACTTGTGCCACAATGAGAAAATATAGCATGACTCACTATACAGAGTTAGATTAACAAGTAAAATGAAAATTGGAAAAAATTAGAATATACATAGAGACAAAGAGGAGGGAGAAAAATAGATGGACATGGTGGAGACGCTCTCACTGGGAGCGAAGTAGATGCCAGAAGAGAAGTTGGTGAATAAAGTATGACTCTTTGCTAATGGAAGCACTTGATCAAGACATAGACTCAAATACCCGTTCCTGTACCGCGTAACACATGTGAGTGAGTGATAATTATATGCCACACTGGTGCATTTTTGAGATACAGGTCGTTTAAACTCTGGTGAATCCATGAAAATCAATAGAGAGGCAAGAAAATCTGTCGGGTGTTATGCTCCCATAAGGCGAGAAAAAGGAATTCTGTAAAACTCGTAGGAAGGAAGGTTGCTCAGAGAGAATCGTGATTTAGTTCATTTGAAAAACTCCTAACTGTGACTTGTACCTATCTCTCACTGACCCCTTTCTAGCAAAAGAAGGAATAACATTATGTCAATATTTCTCCAGTGCGATTAGAACGTTTGATTTCCTTTCTGTTCTGCGACCTTAGCTAAGCTCCTAAGGGAGAACGAATTGAAGAGTGGAAAGTCATTATGAGCTAAGTATCATTTCTTTAAAAGAATGGCTTTATTCCATCAGATAGGACTAGGCATTAGCTCCTATAACCTTCATAAATGTCGATGTACTACACTCACTGGAAAACCTCAAAGACGACTCGCTAAGTAGAGTTGAGCTTTTGAAAGAGGAAAATGTTAATGGTATACAAATCACGGTGTATAATATTATTTTTAATGTAATTGGTTCAAAATTTAATAAAATACTATTTTTTATTTTATTTTATTTTACAATATGGTGCTATTAGATTAAAATAATTGTATTTTACGCACGGCTACAGGCCTGTAGCGACTCTATTTGGTACCAATTCTGCTGCACCGCTGCCGGCCTCTGGCGGAATAAATTACGTACCGATCTTCTCTAAGCGACAGGCGAAAAATTATTATCGCGGTGCATCTACCAACATATGATTTAAATGATATATTTTCCACATTTTTGATGTATTAATTTTGTTCAAACTTTCAAGGACACTACGACAATTCTGAAAAAGAACCTGAAAACAATGTGCCTGAAAAAAGAACCTGAAACCTGTGCTATTGATGTCGGTCATATTTCATTGAATTCACTTTTACTACTATGTCGATTTTGCTTGTGTTACTTAGCCCTTTATGATTTTCTACTCTCCAATTAAAGGGACCAGAAGAACAGTGGCTATCCCACATTTTTTTGTGAAATTGAGTTATTAGCATTACAGAAAACATCAAATATTATTCTTTTAGTGTAATATGTTATTTGAATCCAGTACGGACTTATATGCAAGTGTATTGTGTTTAAAAGTTTAAAAATGTATTGATTGATTGATTGTTAGTGATTCCGGGCACTTCAACTACTGAGGTCATTAGTTCCGTACGTGTAGTGCATGTTTTTTCATCGGGAGGTGGCGATGATCTTTCTTCACTATATGGCGAGATCCGGCGCCGATCTACAGTCGACTAGCGGGGTTTTCCCTAATCAGGTATCTCCCACTAGTGGGGCACCGCCCCAGCCGGGACAAGTTGTGAGTCCCCGATCGGTCTCCTGGCATGTGTGGTAGTGTAGTGCATGTTAGTGTAAGTGTGTGTATAAGGGGGGAGGATAGGACAAGGAAGAGGAAGGACAGATCGCGCGCGGTTTGTGGCCCGTTTGTTAGGGTACTGCTCCGGCATTCGCCTGGTGTTGATCGGAGAAACCACGGAAACCTACCGATCAGAGCAGCCGGCCGCTAGAATTCTTCTCCAGTCAGCGACTGAATTCGACCTAGCTGACAAGCGAGTGTTTAAAATCCTGTCGCCGTGGGGACTTGAACCTAGGACCTCCCGGTCAGAGGCACTGCAGTGACATCAGTTAATGCACTGGGCCACCTCTCCCAGTTTTAAAAATGTACTCAGTTATACGAGAAAGTTCAGTTAAAACCCTCATTATCTCAGAATTGTGTCAGCGTGGAGTAGTCCCTTAGGGCCGGTGCGGGAGGGCTGGGGATGGCGGGGACTGACCTCGACGCCCCAGCAGCCCGCGGGCACGGCGTAGAGGGCGGCGCGCGGCCGGCGGCTCTCGGCGTGCACGTCGGCCGCCAGGAACAGCACCGCCGCCGTGCGCGCCAGCACGTACCCGAACGACACGTAGAAGTACAGGATGCCCCAGTCGCGCACCAGGCTGAGACACACGCGCGCGCACGCGCAACGGTCTAGAGTCCCGAGATACAGAGACTAGCGCAAACGCCATTTAAGGTAGTATGTTCGTTCATTCCCATCTGGGATGGCACATGGGCAGTGAACTAGCTTCCCGTGCTGTGGTCCCGGGTTCGATTCAAAAATAGAGTTGTAGCTTTCCCTTAAAATCGGCCCAGTTTCTGTAGCTGTGTGACGAAGAAAAGCTCAGCAGGTGGATCTCGCTAATGACGGTGAAGAGAATATGTCATGTTTGCCTCATGTCACTCTTACCAACAAACATGGGAATTTAACTAGGCTCAGCCATGGGGCACACCGGTAGCTGGCCGGCGAAGTCGCACTAACGACTCAATAACGCTAAATACATACATGTTCGTTAAATCGACTACAGTGAAGTACCTCTAAATAGTACATTATGAAACGATGATATTACATTGAGTTTCATACGGTACTTTTTCTTCGACTTTTATAAATTAAACTTTTTCATTAAATCGTTTCGTGGCAGTTGACATGTAGGATTCAGCCAAATAATTATTTGAATTTCCGTTCTGATTTACAAGCAGTTATTGTTAATCTGTAGGTTAATAAATGGTCTAGTGTTTGACTAGCGACTGGCACGAACATACTACCTTAATATCCTCTCACCCGATAGCCCTGCCAGACACATTCGGGAGATGAGGGAAAATTATAACAATTGGTGAAGTTACGGAGATTTTCAAGAATATTAATATTGTTTTGGGATAGATTCATGGTTTTCAACCCACATAATACCACACAGTTCCAATCTCCTCCACAACTGAATATAAAATTGCGGATCGGTGGAACAATGGAATGCGCTATTCTCTGTATGTGGGTCTCTACGAACGGTCAGAGCAAAGCTGCACACTGATGGGGATGCTGCACGCCGAACCCCCTGCTCGACGCCATCTCCCGGAGCGCGCCGTCAGCACAGGTGCGCTGCGCTGTCTTTAGAGTCGCATGCACATGCCATTACTGAATCAAGAGAATACCAACGAAGGGGCCGTGTTAACGGCGGACCTCAGAATAAATTGCAAATTAATTGAAGGAAAATGAATTTAAAGTTCGAATGGTACATGCTGTATACTATTACAAATAAGGGCTTGTATGTTTTGAATATTTTCTGTACGAGATCCCTTTCGCGTGGAAATGTAGATGGTATTTTTTTTTTAAAAAGCCGGTTCAATATTCACTATGCTGATCCAATTGCACAACAGTGACGTATCAACATTGACAGGTACCAAAATAAGATAGAAGTGTGTTTATCGGCAGACCTGTCTGTAAGAGAACGTCGGAGTTTGCAGGGAGAACATAGCGAAGATTATTGCTTTGTAAACATCCGATTAGCGTTGAAAGACGAAACTATCAAGTGGGGCTAGAAAAGTTTGCAGTTATAAAATTTCTAAACGATGAAACAGTAACTCTTCATCGAAACTAATGTAAATGCCCCCCCCCCCCTCTACACACAAACACACACACACACATATTGGTATGCGACTGTTAAGGTGGCGGTATTCGGCTAGAACTAAGCGACTGCTCGCCGAATCCCGATTAGCCGAGGTGCTCGACTGATGGTCGCTTCCTTTGCTGTGCTACAAAAGACCGAGAATGACATGCTACGAGTAGGTCAAGCACCGAAAGTTTGGTACTTGACAAAGAGCAAGCTAATTGTCCCCACTTCTTGGGATTCGGCGAGCAGTCGCTCAGTACTCGCCCGTGCGTGTGGCGCCGTTAGAGCTTTTCGCATGCGCGTGTGCTAGCATGTGGGCAGCTGAGGTCACTTTACGAAGGCGGAGGCTGTGAAAGACGTTTAATCCCATTTTACATGTTTCTTATTTCATGCTGATGTTATAAACATATTCAGCGTTACAGAAGCAGTAAAGTGTGTTTCCGATTTAATTTTTAATTTAATCAATGTTGGCAATTCAATTATTGTCTTAGAACATGGATACTAAATACTAAAAACATTCTAAATAAATTATTTTAATCGTAAAATATAAGAAATATGTTTTATTAAAGAAACATGATTAAGGGTCTTACTACCTAAGGCTGGTGCTACCTAATACCTGCTCAATACTACCTAATTTATTTTTCACACTAGCTCAATTTTTCAATTAAAATTTCTAATTTATCTCATTTAAGTTTCCCATTTTTTCTAGATAATATTATTTTCAATCGGATATAAAAATTAAAAATACTTATAAGGATCAAAAATTAATGAAATCCCCTATCCATTCTGCGAATAATCAATGAAAAATTATTAGTAGTAATCTCGACGCCCTGAGGAAACGTTAGATAAAACGTCTTTCAATGCGGACGGCTCCCATTCTAAATGCAGATGCTGTTGAATATTTGGCCTCCTAAATGTCACATATTGAATAAATTCCCTTGATTTGTTATTCATAATACTGTGAAATACAAGTGGTTTATTTGATTTTCCAACATTTCCAAAATATTTTATTACTTACGGAATTGTATGGTATTATTTAGCATTACCAACAATTTTGGCATTTAAAGAAACGTTAAATTAAAATTCCCTTCAGACTTCCTCTTTCACCAATACTGTAGAAAATAAAATAATTAGTTTACGACCATTTAAAATCAATATTTTAGGGCAAGATTTACCTAGTGGAAAAGTATCTTTGACGAGTATGTGATTTACTATTTTTTCTGACTTTTTTTAATTTACTATTAATGTCACCTAAACATTTGAAAGAAGATTACTCAAATAGTGTTAATCGTGTGTAACCAGCATTCCCATACACTTTGGTGATGTTTGTTTTGTGATTTATTATTACAGAAAATAATGATACTTTTGTATTGTCATAAATATTAATAAATTGTTATCTTCGCACAATTATGCTTTCCTAATTCCCTACTGGTAAAGAAATGTCATGTGTTAAAATTTAATTTATGGAAAAATAAATTATTTCAAAACTATAGTTTTATTTTATTTCAAGTTTGTCCTGAAAGTTGTAATGCATACAACCAAAAATATATTTTTCGTAAATGATGATAATACCACTTCCACATAGGTACAATTCTGAAATGACCGAAGTTCATCAAGAAGGTGAGATTTTGAACGCAACGTCTGGTAATTACTTTTACTTTAGCACGTATTTTCTAGGTAATGGAAAATATCTTAATCTTGCGTTTGGCAACAATTATCCAAATTACACCAAGTTACATTTTTCTTTTCGTAAATAAAATAATTTCACGCAAATATTATATCTAGTTAGTATAAATTCACAGCCCCAGTTCACAGGAATTATAAACTTAGATATTAATTTTGACAAATTACAAAACATGTTTTCACCTGAGACTGCGGAACAACTGCAGACAAATAAAGTAGAGGTTGTTGGCGAAGGCGAAAAACACGAGGTTGCTGAGCGTAGCGTCGGCGTCGTGCGTCAGAGTAGCCAACCTGTTGAAGTCCTCTCGAAGTTCGCGCCATTCACACGCCGGCAGCACCTGCAAGCAAAATGCCACAGGGACGTCAGAGCGCGGGAAATTCAAGTGGGCGGGAAGGTCGATGCACTCTCTGAACACCACGCATTTTCCCCCGTACGTCACATACAGTTTTTATTGCAAGAAAAATAAAACAACAAAAGAAATTTAATTTTAAAAAATTATAATATAGTTATAAAATCTGTAAATAATAATAATAATAATAATAATAATAATAATAATAATAATAATAATAATAATAATATCGCTGAAATAATCCGTAGTCTATTACTGGAAGACTCTGAATTACTGATGCTATGACTCCTAGAATGCAACATTGACTTTCATTGGAAGTCCGAAGTCTTTGAGATTTACCAAGTGCTTTGTGCAGTGTTATTCAACAAGTTCTTGCAACTTCTACTAGGCTACTACAGCTAGTAATAATAATTACGATGATCTTGGTAATAATAATAATAATAATAATAATAATAATAATAATAATAATAATAATAATAATAATAATAATAATAATAATAATAATAATAATAATAATAATAAATGGAATTATTGTTCAGTTTTACTTCGTATGGAATAAAGTCAGACCGCTCAAAGATTCCGTTTGCTAACAGATGTTATCGATTTTTTCTGATTATATAAAAACACATATTAGCATATAATCGTATTATTATCATCTTGGAATTTGTTGTTGAACAAAGGAATTTGTTTGGAAACTACTCACTAAGTAGTCAAGTACGAATTGAAATAGCTAGAGCGTAGACAGATAGCAAAAAATATTCTTAATATTAAAATTTTTGGCTTCATCCAAAGCAAAATATTAGCGGAATTTTGAGAAATTAATCTGATTTCTTGATAATTCAGGTAGTGCCGAATACGAAAATGCTGAAACACCTTGGAAGAGTTTTATTTGTGTCTCAACTCCTTAGTGGCGTTCGGTGATTATTTATTGACAAGGGATGTGACTGACGCGGAATATAACTTTTTATCACACGCCATAATATATAGGTAAAGTAAATGGACAAAATATGTATTGTTTTAATATCCAACTAAAATCATAAAGCAAACTATTTTGGATAAGATATCTATGAAGTATTGAAAAAAGATAAATGATGCTTTTTCCATTCTTTATCTTGTATGTTGTAAGTTTACTTTATTGTGTATGTTGTTGTGAAAACAAGAATTTGTTTATTTCAGAGGTGAATGATTACGAATATTACATAAGCACGACAGAGTTGTTTACGGTTGTGTCAGGAGAGATAATTGATTTTCCCCCATTCAAGCTTATTAATTGCGGTCAATTATCAATTAATTATCGAAGCAAAACACTATTTTCGAAATCACGTTAAGCCCATGATTACATTTACACCCAAGGACAACTTTTAATATTTCTACTAATTCCAAGCGGGGCCACGGGAGGAATCCGTGGGCAAACAATTGAGTCGGAATCGTTTGGGCCGGGTAAGCCTTCATCGAGTAGATAGGCGCGAAACAATCGATGGCGAATGGTCGGGAGTTGTTTTGGCGGACGCGCCGCGTGAAACAACAAACGCCGGGCGAGCGGCGTCACGACGTCCTCGCAGACGGAGGCTCGAACGCAATTAGCGCTGCCATCTGGCGGCTCTCACGGCAGCCACGCGCCGCGGCTCTTGCAAATGGCCGCCGCGCACGAGAGCTAATGGCCGACGCACCCAAGCGGGGACGTCTGAGGCGCTGTCCTTCGTCTGGCAAGAGTCCCTGTTTTGAGTTGCTCAGAAGAACAAAACATCATGAATTAATCGGGGAGGAGACAAAACAAACGTCTCGCTCTCGTTTCCGGAACGATTCTCTGGAGGTCATTCCTCAGACGCCTCATTGGGTGTCTTTGAATATTTATTAGACGGGATTTCACGACCCTTTCCTATCTAAAACTAGGGTCTATAATTTCACAGTCAACAACTCTAGAGTTAATGGTCTCAATCTATACATTGATTTTCAGGCCTAGTTTTCTGATTAAAAATGCTTCAGAGGGAAACCGGGTTCTGAACACATATCAGTTTCTGAGAAATATTCTGATAAACAATAATTTAAGATTGTTCTCTTTCAAATTACAATATCAATTCAATCTCTTCTATCGATCCGTAATCCTGTAAATTCGGTTATTTTCCAGGAAATTAGAATCAATTTAGATACCTCAAGAAGTGATTAGATAAAAGTGTTCTTCCGATCCTACAGGTAACATTGAGGTGGATATATCTCTCTTTCATAGGAAGTTATAACGTTCGCCAATCGGACAAAAGAAAAACAATGATTCTGACATGTATGGCCATTTGCATGTCTAAAGAGATACAGAATATCCTTACACAAATTGCACACACAATTTCCACGACATAAAATATTCTTCTATGTCTTTTGCATTTACAAGCACTATTTATATAAGATTTTTTTAAACAAACGGTGGTTATCGTATCTAGTTGCCACTACACTCATCCAAAGGTTCATGAAACGCCAAGAACAATTGGTGGAGAAATTTATAGGTTTTAAAAGAAAAGGGCAAATAGCCTTAAAAATTATTCAGTTTTATCTAACTAATCGGCTGACATTCCGGAGCCACGGAGCCCGTTCACATCTATAAACCACCAAGCTCATAAGTTTTACTTGAGTCAAGGACTGTAATTTTTTCAGTGTAAGGTAACTTCCGGTAGCGAGGATAATGGGCCGAGATAGGTGTGAGGAAACACCATGCACACCCGACTCAGTTGTCACTGGACCATGCTAGGCTACGTCGCTGTTCATGAATACTGTTGTACTACAGACAATTTTGAAACGTTTGAAATATTTAGGATCTCAATTGTTGCATTACTTCCAAATAATTACAATATTTAGATTCCGCTTTTCAAAAACTAAAACGTAGAAGTTTCAGTATGCTACGCTTCCCGTCGTTTAATTAATATTTGTATTAACTACAAACTCAAACAAAAAATCCAAACACCACAACTGCTAGAATTTAAAGAATTATTAATTACTAATTACTGATTTCCATTGTGAGCAGAAATTGAAAGAAAACTATGCAGACTCTGGCCATGTGAGAAAAACCGTAGTATTGCTGAATATCAACGAACCCAGGAAAATTCAGAAACAATAAAACGGGAGTCCGTTTTGACTTGGGAGTCCGAAGCCTTCTTATTTACCTTTATGTCATTCAGCAAGTTGTTGCAACTTCTACTAAGCTATTAGTACTAGTAATAATAACAATAATAATAATAATAATAATAATAATAACAATAATAATAATAATAATAATAATAATAATAATAAATAATAAGACATCAGTTATAGCTTCCAAAATTAATGAGCATCTGATAAATCAAAACCTTTTACCTCCTGAGCAAATTGGATGTCAAAAGGGGACACGAGGATGCAAAGAGCTTTTAGTTATAGATAGTGTGATCACACAGCAAGTTCGCAAACGCCTACATGATATATCTGTAGAATGGGTGGACTACAAAAAGGCATTTGACTCTGTTCCTCATTCATGGCTTTTACGCGCCCTTGAAATTTATAAGATTAATCCAGTTTTATTGAATTTTCTCTCTGTATGCATGTCCGAGTGGAAGACCTTTATTCACGTTAGGCAAGGTGGTATTTCCTATCAGACCAGGGAAGTCAGAATTCGGCGAGGTATGTTTCAGGGAGACAGTTTGAGCCCACTGTGGTTTTGCTTAGCCCTCATCCCGCTGAGTAGAATGATAAGAGAGTCCGGATATGGATATTGTATAAAGAGAAATCCGGATGTTCGCATATCGCATCAGTTTTATATGGATGACCTTAAACTCTACGCATGTAATAAAGACCAACTACATAGTGAGTTTATGCTTGTCCAACAATTCAGCAAAGATATCTGCATGGAATTTGGCTTAGATAAATGTGCGATATTAAATGTCAAACGTGGTAAAGTCCAAGATCAGGAAGGAGGATTACAACTCTCTAGTGACATCATTATTCAAAGCCTTGGCAATGAAGACACGTACAAATATCTAGGAATGTTGCAGCTATTGGAAATTTCTGACACAAATGCCAGAAATACGATTCAAAAGAAGGTAATTTCCAGAGTAAATAAAATATGTGAGACGCATATCAATTCGAGAAGCAAAATTACTGCAATTAACACATGGGCTATTCCTGTTGCAACATATACCTTTGGAGTGATAAAATGGACCGACACCTCTTTGCAAACTTTCGACAGAAAGCTGAGAACGACGCTAACTAAATATCGACTTCACCATCCGCATAGTTCGATTCAAAGGTTATACCTATCTCGAAATAAAGCAGACAGAGGACTGCTAAATTTAGAAGTATTATGTCGTCAGCAGGAGGAGAAACTCCGTAATTTTTTCCTTTCACGTGACACTCCACTTCACAAGGCAATTTGTTTTCAGGATAAAAACATCAGCCCATTAAGTTTAGCCCAAGAAAGTAGAAGCTTTTCCTATCTAACACCTCAGGACCGAATTGATGTCTGGAAGACGAAAGAGCTACACGGCCGGTTTATAACAACGCTGACTGCTGATGATATTGATCTGAAATGGTCCACAGAATGGCTACGAACAGCGGGGCTTTATGGTGAAACAGAGGGATTCCTCTTCTCCATACAAGACCAAGTAGTGAAAACAAGAGCTTATCAAAAGTATGTCTTGGGCCAACAGATCAATAGCAGGTGCCGATTGTGTAAAATCAACAATGAGTCAATCCAGCATATAAGTAACGGATGTCCATCTTTGGCGCAAACTGAATATTTACAGCGACATAATAATGTAGCCAAAGTAATTCACCAGGCACTGGCAAAGAATTATCAACTTGTTGAACAGGAGCAACCCTATTACAAATGTAAGCCTCAGCAAGTTATCAGTAATCATTTGGCACGAATATTATGGGACAGCACTATTATAACCGACAGGGCGGTTGAAGCCAACAGACCAGATATTGTCTTATTTGATAAAACCACAAGAAGAGCAATGATAATCGATGTTGCAGTTCCCACAGACGACAAACTGGTGTCAACTATTGCTGAAAAGAAACGAAAATACCAACCTCTCGCTGTGGAGTTGAGAGACATGTACAGGTTGCAGAGCGTAGACATAGTGCCTGTGATAGTGTCAGCAAATGGCGTGGTAACCAAGGATTGGTTGAAAACTGGACAAAGGCTGCGATTAAAAGAAAAACACCTTAGAACAATGCAAAAAGCCGCTTTACTGGGCACAGCAAATATAGTCAGGAAATTTTTGAGTCTCGATTAGAGAAGAAAGCGTACTTAGAATATGAAGACATCACTTGAATCCATCAAAATGTAAAAGACTACAAATTGTGAGAACTGTACCAACACAAGACCATAAGTAAAAGTATTTCTTCACCGAAGCTCCATGACTTCGTACTGACAAATTGTGTCTTGAGATTGTCCTCCGACACTTTTTGTAGTGAAAAGAAAACAAATAATGATAATGTAATAATAATAATAATAATAATAATAATAATAATAATAAAACAGCTTAAACTTTGAAAAATTCAAATATGTGTATGTGTTATTCCGTCCAGGCTCATACTGAGGGTACCAACTGAATTATCATATTCAGTGAGTCGCTGCGTACGATATAGCTGATATCATGCGAAAGCAAGACTCCAAGGAAGATGCCGCCCCTTTTTAAACATTTGCTTTTCACATTGCGTTTCGATACAACTTTTTTTTATCTTCTTGGTATGCTATGTACAGGCGATTCACAAGCATGAATCAAAGATTCCCTTCGAATATCTCCTTAAGCGTTGCAGAGATTGTGATGCGATTTTCACTAAAACAAATTGTATGCGAGGGCACAAAGGTTATGCGAGGAGTTTTAACCTATGATAGCGAGTGTGAAGGGTGTAAGTTCATACATACGAATATTACCCTACTTAACATATCAAAGAATTTAAAGATTTTAGACAACGCACACTAAATACTGCGGCAAAGGAAATAGCTTATGAGTGTATGCTAAATACATCAAAGATAGTTTTGAGAAAAATGATTTATTAATAAAAGTATTATTTTATACCTACACATGTCGTATATTTTATACGTAAAGCACAAAATATACGTTACGTGTCGTATATTGTATACGACACATAAATATCAAATTAGCTCCAAATTATATTCGTCATATGAAACTCCTTATTGTGCAAGACACGAACAGTTAACATTTGTAGTAATTCATTCCGATAGAGTACATCCATATGAAAGAAAAAATGCGTCTGAAGCAAGAAATAAATTAATGTTCACAGACGTCTCTCGCTCTGCAGGCAGAATCGAATAACACTTCTCCCACGCAATCTACAGAATTATTGCACCTAGCTTAATTTAAAGTTATTCAAAGTAATTACATAATTATGGCCAAGAGTTTAGTTTCTTTGGTGTAAACATTTTAACTGTTCTGAACAACTTAAACATATTTTAGGTTAACATGGGGAAAGTCAAGATTTTTTAATTTTTTAGTTTTAGAACAAGTGCTTACGTTTAAAAAACACCAAATACCAGTATGAAGAATTCTTTATATTTTATATATAATCCGACTAAAATGTGTAAAATTCATATTTGACGAAAAATTGCTAGTAGCATTTCTGATGAGCATCTCTAACCATGAATCAGATTCGACTCTTCTTTGGGATTGCCGAACCTGTCAAAGATTAATTAGGTAGTTAAAAGGTATAAACAACAACTGCTGGAAACAATGTTCGAAATGTAATGACAATGCTTTATTTTAATGTGTATGAATTTACTTTATACGGTTTACTTGCAACGTATAAAGTCATTAACCTGGCCCTACCAGCTTATTGCGAAAACCAAGAAAAAAATTATTTAATTCAATGTACTTTGAAATAATAACGTAATAATGTTAACTGTATTAGAAAAATGAATTTGGCATAAAATTATCCCCTGATAGCAATAATGGATTCAGATTATTCTTTGCCTACTAAAGAATCTAACAAATCTGATAATCCATTTAACGTGGACACTAATGATGGTTCTGTGAAGATCAATAGCTCTGCAAATGACAATACGTAAAACGTATTTGACCCAGAAGAGGGAGTTCATCAAACACTTCTCTCGCCGCACACAGCAATCCTACGCTTCACGTGAACGAAGTCATTAGTTGCGTGATGTGAATGGATTTTCAAGTTAGGAATGGCTCGTTAACGTCGCTTCAATGTTTTTCTTTGTTCTCTTAATGTTATCATTCTCAATGATATGATTTCTTGTTTACCGATACTTTTCTCACTTGTTCTTTACTTCCATTTTATTTATGAGATCTTAAAATGATACATTTTGACTACCGAAGAAGCTAATTGGACAAATATGTTAAAAAAATGTTTTAAGATACTGTTGGCAATGGGATCACATAGTTATAAGATTGTAACTATTTCATCTATGTAAACCATAATTTATTCCGTTGAAACGCAACATCAACAAGGGATTTATTCCCCTTCCTTCTAGCTGATTCAGTCTCTGAGATTGCTAAGACAGTAGTGTGGTAGCAATCTCGGACCGAAGGATCGCGGGTTCGAGTCCCCCCTCGAGTACGGTTGTATTTGTGTCCGTCCTTTAACCCCTTATCATTACCATATCGTTTCATCTTCACAGCTACCATAACGTTAATTCCAATAGTGGTTGATAATGACCTAAATGTTGAAGCGACCTTAAATAAAAAAATAAAATCTTCTGGTGCATGTGGGGGGTCAAAGACCATAACATTTGGCCAATTAACATGTGTGAAGTTGGAAATTGTGGAAGTGGTAAATTTCGTATAATGGCGTTTACACATGTGACATTTCCCAATGATGTTTTGGCAACTTCTTAAGCACAGATGCTCGGTAAGTCACGTTCTATCGCCGCAAAAGAATCCATGTGCCTGCCGAACATCTATGCATTCGCGGTTGCTTGTCAATTAGAAGCAAATGTCACATGTTAATAGATTAGTATAACTCCGTTTTATCAGTTATATCTCACCGTATGTTCATTTTACACGGATCATTTTCGACTCTTCTACAAACCCTAGCCGTTAGTAACATTTATGCTGAGACACCTATAGAGAGGAAGTTTTTCAAATTTCTTGCGATAAGAAAAAACTGCAGTAAATGAGCGAGCACCACGATAAACATTTTTTGAAAGAATACGTAATATATGGTCTGGATTAGTAAATTTTGTAGAAGTACGAGAGTCAAGCTTTTTATAAGAAAAACCCCTTGATATATGGTGTGGCAGATCCCAAACTTCTCAGATGCTGTAATCGCTATTTCAGACAATTTGCAATTCAAAAGAAAGTTGTTTCAAAGGTGCGTTGCTCACGTAAATTCCCACTGAGACATACTACGTGAATGATGGGTTGCCTAACCTCCAGGCACCAACTGTATATTGGTATATAGAGAACTATAATAATAAAACTCCAAAACCCCGTTTGTCGATTGATTGGTGATTCCAGACGCGCCATCCGGTAAGGTCATCAGTCCCGTAAGTATAGTGTACGCTTAATCGTTTGGAAGGGGGTGATCTTTCCTGGTGGGCCAGACCCGGCGCCGACATTCACGTCAGTTCGCGGAGGGGAGAGACGGAGGAAACCTTCATTCCAAAACCCTTTTAAAACCCTCTTTTAAAAAGTGCATAATGTTCCCATCAATCCAACTAATTATTAATTATAATAATTGTATACATGCACACATTATTTGAACTACAATTGGGTATGACCCGGTGGCAGTTAAATAACAATAATTAACAACAGCAAACGCGGACACAACAATAATAATAATAATAATAATACACACAATAATAATAATAATAATAATAATAATAATAATAATAATAATAATAATAAAGGAGTACACTCGAAGACGAGGATGCAATAACCATACTATCACTAATATTAAGTATTGTAACAATTATTTCAACTCTGTCATGATATCCAATAATTATAGGTTGGTGATACTAAAATTTAATGCAATATACATAAATATTGGCTAAATAAAAAAAAGATTTAAAAAAAGTAATTTGTCTACATATTTATGAATCAATCTAAAATTTTGCTTAAACAATCATGAAAGTATACCCAACAGGGGCTTTTCTTAGTCTAAATACGTTACACATGTGCATTCGGCGAGCATCGTGTGGAGACACGTCGTATCGCGAGTGGTGGTAATGAGCTGCTAGCTCTTTGCGGAGTGTAAATTTTTCGCTACTTGCTCTACCCGCAGGGTGTTGGTCTTTAGTGTAAGATCAAAGAAAGGGAATTTTCGCTGAGCATCTCAGCCAATCAGGATTCGTGAAGCAATTGCTCTGAATGACGCATGTGTGGCACTAACTTGAAGCATTAGTGACTGATATTTTTCACGTGCAAAACAAGTGCAAGTATTTCTTTAAAATGTGTTTGTTTGTGTGTGTGTGTGTGTGTGTGTGTGTGTGTGTGTGTGTGTGTGTGTGTGTGAGTGTATGTTTGTTGGGGAGATATGTTGGCGAGGATAAGGAAGGACAGATAACGCGCGGTCCGTGACAAATTTATTAAGATACATTTGGTGTTAATCGGAGAAACCAAGGAAAACTGCCAATATGAGTAGCAGGCTGCTAGAATGCTCCTCCTGCAAGCGGTTGAATTGGCGTAGCTAACTAGCTAGTGTCCAAAATCCGCCATCATGGGAAATCGAACTGCAGGATTTCAGTCACGCAGTGGCAACAAACTAAGCTACCTTAGCCGGGGTGCAGGATGGCACTTGCAGAGGCGGTCAAACTGATCGAATCACCCGCCACCACCTTAGAGGCTCGCCAACTGCAAGACAAGTATCCGCGACCCGCCATACAGTGGGGCCATAGGAGGAAAATGTTGGCAAAAAGTTCAAAATCAAAATATACTTCAGAAGTTCCATTTCACATGAAAGGGGTAGCAAAATGTCTCCTTCATCGTGCCCCGATCAGGAAAGAAAGGGGGAATCACGCTACTCCATTCAATACAAGTTTGAACTTGCACAAGAGTCGTGCAACACACTTCTTCGCTTTCGCAGTAAGAAGAGAGGTGTGTTTTTCGATACAAATATTTTTGCTCTCTCGACTGGCAGAATCGTACGTGCTATGAATACGATACCTGGTGATAAGTACTTTAAATCTGTATTTCTAAAAAAACATATTCCTTGAATAATAATTTAGTAACTCCAAGTAGAAACTTCACGTGTCAAGGAATGAAATTTTTAAATCCGGTTTTTCATATTGACATTTAGTTCCCTTCCGGATATTTCCGGGTTACGATATTAGCTGAATCTGAGTCTGGAATTCATCTAATTTTCAAAACATTAATCAAAGTTTGCCCATATTTGCCCCATTTTGCGTTAAGGTACTTTGTTTAAGATGATGCACATCTAATTTCGTTAGCTTATTTACCTACAATATTATTTTTTTTCTTTTTCTTTTGTGATATGTTACTGATAGCTCTTTATTAACGAGGAGGGACCTGTATAGTGCAATTAAACACACCGAAAACAAACAAAAAAAAATGGAAGAAAAAGTGCAATCTGGAAGAAAAAAAGGAAAAAGGAAGTGCTTCGCAGGCTGTTAATTGCATCTGACCCACTGATTTCACAAATGAAATAGAGAAAAATTATCACAAAGGCATTGGACCTAGAAGTTACACCAGTGTCAATCGCTTCAAGTACAAATTCACTTCATGAAGAAAAGTCACATGATGAAAGTTATGACTTTGAGGTTATGTAAATAAATATTTGAAAGTTAAAGAATTAAATAAGTCATTATTTATTTATAAAATTAAATTTAATTGTAAAATTTGTTTTTATTTCTAAAACTTCCGAAAAACGCTTAAAAATACTTTTTGCCAACTTTTTCCTTTTTTGGCCCCACTGTTCGCCGGTCATGGGTGGTCACCCAGCACACCCTTCCCCACAACCTGGCAGAGGAGAGGGGCGTTGACGGCGCGACTGACAAGCGGCACGCACGGCCGTCGCGCGGTCTTAGGCCTTGGGAGCGATAGCCGAACGTTTAGTTAGTGAAGATTGAAACTGTATAGCGACCCTGCGTGTTTTGTATTTTGACTAACTACGGCAGCCATCTGAAGGTCGCGGGCAAGGTAACACGCTTACTAGAGCTCGCGGGCACTGCGTCTAGGGAAATTGGCGCGAGATTTAAAAGTAAGGGTTGTACGAATGCTACAGAATGGCGGTCAGTTATTGGATACTTGGCGCATGACAGTCTTTGGGAGAAGTTAATTGATAGTTATTGTTATAAATTTAGCTATATTATTTCCTATTTTGTCTTTAAGGCAAAGAAATGATTCACTAAAATGAAATAGTACATCAGGCAGATTTCAAATTCTAAGATGAGAGAAAAATTTTTAAAAATTAAATAAAATAGTATCTTCATTTTGTAATCCCGTTTACTTAAGAATTATATAAAAGTATTAACTTTCTACGTTCAGATTAGGAGGTTTAAGAGACAAATATTCTTGTCTGTTAAAAGCACTGTCGTCAGTAAGCGATGATCGTTAACTTACAGAGACTTGTTAAGTTATTTCACATTATTTCTAAATACAATAAATGACTGAATGATTTAATATCACAACACAAAACGAAAACAGGGAAATAATTTGCCATTCTCACATACTCTGGTCACTTATCAAAGATGCTTATATACGGGTGAATTTAGTAAGAAAACAAACATGAAATAGAGATAAGTAGTGACGAATATATTTATTTATTGAAATATATTAAGAATATATTTTATTTATATTAAGGTCATTTGATAGAAAACATCTCGTATAAAGTCCCTATTCACCGCCTCGCGCCGCTTCAGCTTGCATGTGTACACCCCTTTGTGGATTTCGAGGAGAAAATCAAGAGAAGTCAGGGGAAGTTGCCCGTGCCCATATGAGTGCCGGGTTTCCCAGACGGGCAAGTATACTTGTTGCTTTTTTTTAACGATGCAGCTTAGGGTATTATCTTCAAGATGGAATATGGCACGGCTTTTCGCATCATTCTCAGTCGTGCCGCTAGAGTCGCTTAATCTGCAGCACTACTTGATAGGTCGAGATCTACCCTCAACTGCCACGTTAGAAAAAAACAAGTATAGCCCATGCGGTTCGACGTGCCTGGACTACAGTATATTAGTAACCCTCACGCTTTAGTTTTGGTCAGCGAGCTCACTTTCCATGACAGGTCTTTGGGTTCGATTCTTCCCGGTCGGACAAGATTGTACTGTGCGTTTTCCTTGCAATGTCCCACTATATATTGCTGTGTAACGCTGAGAAAATTCACTTCTCAGGTTGAGAAAATAGGAATACGGGGGAAGTCTTCGTGCTAACCACACGTAGCCCCTAACTCATGGCCACATTGCCGGGACGCTGCTGGTAGGCCTTGGCCCCTACGCGGGCCAAATAGAGACAGACACGCGATAGATTGGTGACGGATACGCATTGGAATATCTCCCCGAGTATTGCTTTACGGCAATTTGGGTTATGATTTCGGAATTCAGCAGTTCTAATAAAAGTTGTTTGTTTAATGACTAACATTTTTTGTTCCGGTTACATCCTTGTTCACAACAGCACAGACCTGTTCGCGCGTGTCCCCGTGGCGCTCGTTGAGCTGCCGGAAGCGCACTGACCTGTCCGCTCCTGTCCGCATTGATTCAACAGAAGCGCACTGACCTGCTTGCGTGTGTCCTCGAGGCGCGCACGTTGTGCTTTCGGAAGCGCACTGACCTGTGCGCGCCTGCCCGCATTGAGCTGCCGGAAGCGCACTGACCTGTTTGCGTGTGTCCTCGAGGAGCGCACGTTGTGCTGTCGGAAGCGCACTGACCTGTCCGCTCCTGTCCGCATTGATTCAACAGAAGCGCACTGACCTGTTTGCGTGTGTCCTCGAGGCACGCATGTTGTGCTGTCGGAAGCGCACTGACCTGTGCGCGCGTGCCCGCATTGAGCTGCCGGAAGCGCACTGACCTGTCCGCTCCTGTCCGCATTGATTCAACAGAAGCGCACTGACCTGTTTGCGTGTGTCCTCGAGGCACGCACGTTGTGCAGTCGGAAGCGCACTGACCTGTGCGCGCGTGCCCGCATTGAGCTGCTGGAAGCGCACTGACCTGTCCACTCCTGTCCGCATTGATTCAACAGAAGCGCACTGACCTGTTTGTGTGTGTCCTCGAGGCGCGCACGTTGAGCTGCCGGAAGCGCACTGACCTGTCCGCGCGTGTCCTCGAGGCGCGCGTTGAGCTGCCGGAAGCGCGCTGACAGCGCGGCGGACACGTGCATTAAGAAGAGGTCGGTGAAGTTCCACACGAAGGTGTCCACCACGTTGACGTAGAGCATGGCGAGCGCCAGCGGCGCCGAGTAGGGCACGCGCGCGAACACCATGCGGAAGGCGTTGAGGCAATAGGCGCGCAGCCAGCCCGCCACGCCCCCGCAGCGCCATGCCTTGCGCGCGCCCGTCGCGTTCGCCATCAGGTGCTCCACTGCGCATCCGCGCGCACACATGCGGCTTCACAGAATACACTCTGATGAAAATCGTACTATTAAAAAATGCATGAGGATAGGGCCCAGCGCATGCAGCGTCAGTAGGGCGGCTTCACAGAATACACCTAGATGAAATGTTTGGTTGGTTGTTAGAGATTCGGGGCGCGTCAACGAGCGAGGTCATTTGTCCCGTAAGTGTAGTGCATGCGTTTTCAGTGGGAGATGGCGGTGATCTTTCCCCGTTGGATGGAGAGTTCCGGCGCCGATCTACCGTCGGCTAGTAGGGTTTCCCGCAACCAGGTATCTCACTCCAGCGGGGCACCGCTCCATTCGGGACACGCCCTCAGCTCCCGACCGGTCTCCCGACATGTGTGGTAGTGTAGTCCATGTTAGTGTGTGTGTGTGTGTGTGTGTGTGTGTGTGTGTGTGTAAGGGGGTGAGGGTATAACAAGAAGAAAGAAAGATGGCGTGCGGTCCGTGGCCCGTTTGGTAGGGTACTGCTCCGCATTCGCCTGGTGTTGATCGCAGAAATCACGGAAAACTTCCGATCAGAACACCCGGCCGCTAGAATTCTCCTCCAGACAGCGACTGAATTCAACCTAGCGGACAAGCTAGTGTCGAAAATCCTGCCGCCGTCGGGACCTAAACCTAGGACTCCCGGTCAGATGCACTGCAGTGACATCAGCTGATGCACTGAGCCACCCCTCCCGGTCAGGTGAAAAGCGTGGAATTAAAAAAATACATGAATCCGCTTCACACGCACCCCTTTCCTTCGCCACACGTGGGAGGACCTCTATTTAAACCAATGCTTCGCTACCAGCCGCGGCGTTCGGAAGCTCGCTGCAGTGGCGATGTGTGAAGGGACCCATCGCCGAGACCGGTGGCGCAGTAGGAAGACCACCGATTATCCCTTCTCCGGGCAAAGTATTATCGTAACATGTCCGGGCAAGTAGCATCTACCAGATACTGCTATACAATCTGCGTTGTCCACTGTTGCGTTCTTGGACTTTTGCACACATATTGTTTTAATGGTTGAAGGATTTATTTATAATGTCACGGACTGAAAAATTAATCAAAGTAATTCCTTCATTCTCGCAAAAAATTGAAAGAAGTGATGGAGTATACCGTTTCCTACACAACACAGATTGAACTTGTTTAAACTTTTCTTCTCTATGAATTCACATATTTTGATTTAATTAGTTCATTATTTACACTGCTTTTAAAAACAAGTTACATTACTGTGTTCATTGTAGACTAATAACATTTGCTTCAGCATTGTTTCTGAGTGCGATGTGGAACCACTCATCGGGGAAGTTGCAGTGAATTTTTTTTGTCCAACTTCTTTTAGATCTCAATGTGTCTTTTTATGGAGTCCCACAGCACTTCAATGTGAGGTTGATTGAGGTTCTTTGATTCCCCATGCAAAAAGAAATCTCGACCATAGTGTTTCCGAGTATTCCGCGTTGACTGCACATTTTACCAGATGACAAATGCCGCCACTCCATCATCATCCCGACAGTCCATGAAGAACGCGAATCTGTTTTTCTTTCACCCGAGTAAGAATGTACGAGTTGGTTCAGTGCGTCCACTCCACCTTTCGTGGAAAAGTCATGTCAGGTTTATAATTTCAGACTTCTGTTCAAATATGTGTGGGGTATTTTGAAAAAAAAACGACGGCATTGTTCTTCTTCGAAACATGCCATACCAGAGAAGATTGATTGATTGATTGATTTTTTCGTGTTTCCGGGCGCGTCAATTGCTTTGGTCATTAGTCCCGTTAGTGTAGTGCATGTTTGTTCTCGGGAGATGGCGGTGATCTTCCCCCGCTGGATGGCGAGATCCGGCGCCGACCTACCGTCGGCTAGTGGGGTTTCCCCCTAACCAGGACTCTCCCACCAGCGGGGCACCGCCCTAGCCGGGACAGGCTCTAAGGTCCCGACCAGAGAAGATTCCCTTGAGTTTTGTAGAGCTGAAATTCTCGAAGAATGAATCTCTTGTCCTTCCGAACTGTTCCGACAAGAGTGAGACCATTTTTCAGATGTTCTGCGAGGGTTTTGCCTGAGAAGTAATTGTCACACGTGATATGTGAGTTCTTTGATAAGCTTTGGGGAGAGTTTAAAGTAATCTGCCACTCAAACCTGGAGGCGCCCTTTGAGCGATTTCCTTCCCTGTGTATGGCAAACCATTTAGAATATAGTCATCACAGTGTCAACACTATCATACCATTCTTGTCTGGTTTTGATGGTTCGAATCAATGGAATTAGCATTTCGTCGACTGTAATGCCAGTTCATATTTTGCAATGCTTTTTCAAATTTCCATTGAATTTTTTCCTCGCGTCCCTCAAAGCAGCAAATTTATGATTATGACGTCTTCCAGATCGCGTGGTTTCAACATCAAATTTAGAAAATAATGTAATCCCTTGAAACGTTTGGGTCTCATTGTTGCTCTATATAGAGGTGAGTCTTAAAACTGTTCCGTAATACTGTTCGCACATACCCCCACCATACCTCCAACAGCGGAGCTGAGTCTCCTTCCTCTGACAAAATCGCCAAGAGTTCTCTCTTATGGAAAGAAAATATTGGTCGCACAGCAATGCAAGACATTCAGATTTTGATACCCAACAGACATAATAAATAAAATAAGGTTATTTTGATCTCCACTAGGAAAACAAAATCAATGGGCTTTGAAGGAACAAACCACATGAGATGTAAAATTGTGATTAATAATGAACCCATAGAACAGACAAACAATTTTACCTATTTAGGCTTCAATGTGTCTTACTGCCAGAAAAATGACATAAGTCGGAAATTAAATAGATTCTATAACATGTGTGGGACAATAAGAAGAACATTAAAAAACAAGTCTTTAAAAACCACGCAACTCAAATTCTACAAAGCAATGGCAGTTCCCATGCTAACTTACGCATGTGAAAATTGGACAATAAATAGAACAGACAGAAGAAAAATAGAAAGCGCCGAAATGAAATTCTTACGTTCAGTAGCAGGTTACAATATCTTAGATAGACAGTATAATGATGACATCAGAACCGAACTGAATATATTTAATCTGATGGACAGAATCCAATCATTTAGGAGCAACTGGCATGATCATATCCAACGCATGCCTCCAGACAGACTTCCCATTATAATGTACACATATAATCCTAAAGGAAGAAGAAATGTTGGCCGCCCCTTAACAAGATGGAAAGACTCACTCTCTTGATGTGGAAACAGGCCTTAAGGTCTAAATCCATGAAGCAGAAGAAGAAGAAGAAGAAGAAGAAGAAGAAGAAGAAGAAGGTTATTTTGATTGTTTTGTCAAAATGGAAATCACCAAAACGTGTTCTCTTACTGAAAGCACATATTAGTGTCCTTTGGAGACTACTTGCCCGGTTACGTTTCTTTCAAACGAAATCAGTATCTTCACTACTGTTTATTGACCGAATTTAGTGAAACGTTGTATATAGTAGCTCCAATACATAAGAAACAAAGTCACGAAAGCGCACACAGAGGAAACTTTTAGTTTACTTTATATGGCAGTGTACTTTATACAATCCATAGTGTCCAACAGACACTGGTTGCCCAGAAAAAGGTCAAAGATGTGCTCTGCTAACGGTGGCGTGTACGCTCTTTCGCGCTGCTGGTCTGCCACCACAGCAACGCCAATCCGCCGCACGTGGGAAGACGTCCATTTAAACCTATGCTTTGCTACCAGTTGCGGCGTCCGGAAGCGTGCTGCAGTGGCGACGTGAGAAATAGCCCGAAGGTACTGAGGGAGAACATATTGATACCGGGCGCGTCAACTGCTTAGGTCATTCCTTCGTAAATGTAGAACAAGTGTTAGCCTGGGAATTGGCGAATCCCTTCGCGCTGGAACATGACTTTCGGCACCAACTTAACCGTCGGCTTGCATGATTTCTCCCTTCAGGTATTCCGAGGTACTCCTTGCGGGGCACCGCCTCCAGGTGGGACAAGCTTTATGCTCCCCACTGTGGTATTGTAGTGCGCATTTAATGGGGAAGGGAGGAAACTGATGAGGAATGAAAGGTGGCGCGCGGTCCGTGGCACATTTGTTTCCGTGTTGCTCTGTAATTCGCCTGATATTCATTGGAGAAATCGCGAAAAGCTTCCGAACAGAGCAGCCGGACTCTAATTTCCTCCGGGCAGTGGTTGACTTCAGCTTTGCATTTTAGAGAGATAGTAATTAATAAGCCTATTAATTGAGCCAATAAATTGTAACGAGACTCTACATTTTGTAAGAAACCTTCTTGAATTTTGTAAATGTGTTTTTGATGACGATAGAGATTACAGTGCAATTGTATATTTTCTCTTTGGGTTTTATCATTCAATAGAATATAGTAAGAACGCACATTTTAAGATTTTGCCACCAGTCTCCTTAACCAAAGGACGGGAATTGAACTTCTTTCTTTATAAAGTTTCCAATTATTTACTTTATTGTTTTCCAGGAGGTTTCAGTTAGAGATCTGATCATTATTTACACTTCAGTTCACAGCGTTTTAAAAGTTATTCTCCTTCTATATTCGTAAAATCACTTTTCAATGATAATGGCATTACCGTCAACTAAATTTTTCTTTGCTAAAAGAATTCGCAAACTATTTACTTCAGCGTATGTTAAAAAAGCCCAAAAATTGCCCAAAAAGCGTGTCATTTTCAAAAATGAAGATGGTTGAACATTTTTTGGGGGAGGTTAAAAATAGTTACTAAAAAAGAAGTAGAAGAAGCAGACGATGACGAAGAAGAGAAAGAATAAAAAGAAGAAGGAAAGGGGAAGGAGAAAAGAAAAGTAAAGGATAAGTATGGGAAGAAGATAAAGACGAATGAAAGGAAGAAGAAGAAGGATAAGAAGTGGAATAAAATGAAGAACAGGAACAATGAGATAAAGAAGGAGAGGAAAAAGGATTAGTAGGGGGAAGAAGAAAAGGAATAAAAAGAATTAGAAGAGGGAGAATAACGAGAGCTAGGAAAAGAACAGGAAGAAAAAGAAGAAGAAAGAGAGGAAGAAGAAAGATTACATAAGGAAGATAGGTAGGAAGAAGGAGAGGAAGTAGAATGATTAGAATAAGACGAGGAAGAAGCATTAGAAGGAGGATAAGAACAGGTAGAAAATGAGCAGGAAGAGGAGGAAGAAAAAGAAGAAGAAGAAAGAGAGGAAGAAGAAGGATTACATAAGGAAGATAGATAGGAAGAAGGAGAGGAAGGAGAATGATTAGAAGGGAAGAATAAGAGGAGGAAGAAGCATTAGAAGGAGGATAAGAACAGGTAGAAAATGAGCAGGAAGAGGAGGAAGAAAGAGAAGAAGAAGAAGAAGGATTAGAAGGGGAGAAGAAGAAGAAGAAGAAGAAGAAGAAGAAAAGAAGAAGAGAAATAAAATGAAAAAGAGGAAGAAGGCGGTCATGGTGGCGATGAAAGCGACTGCGTGGTAGCTGACCGAGGGCGACGCCCATGACGAGCGCGGTGCGGGCGCGCAGGCGCGCGCGCAGGGCGGGCGCGGGGCCGTAGCGCGCCGTCAGCGCCGCGTCCACCGCCGCCCAGCGCCGCGCCAGCGCCGGCCACGCCGCCGCCAGACGCACGAACAGCGCCAGCGCAGTCGCGTTGCCTCCGTAGAACGCCAGCGCCGCTGCGCACACACACACACGCACACACCGACACTCTACGGCACGCGTCTTATAGAACGATTTTCCTAACGATGAGCCAAAGTGACAGTTCGCGAAAACAAGTGAACATCACATGTATTTCAGAGAAGTATTCATCCGCCGCGAAAGCTGCTCAGCTACGCCCCTTCGTAATGTGCTAATGGGTCCTGTGAAAACATCCCTATGAAGAGGTCTAAGAGTTTCGCTGAGGTATATGCACGTACGCGAGTTCGGGAAATATTTAAATTTAATTACGTATGTGGAAAATCTATTAACATGCTCTCACAATCAGTAAAAGAAAACTGCCACGAATGTAAATAGAAAGAAAAATGATTTTAAGCCGGAAACACGTGCACCGGTACACATCTCGCATTCAAGTCTCGGTTTTAAAATAAACATAATATGTATCACACAAAAAGTAAATCCAATGTAATATATAAAAAAAAAGAATTTTTTTCAGAAGTGCACATAACACTGCACTTGTTAATATCAATTATTTCTCGCAGCGCACTATATTTTTGTCGGACTAGGACACCACAAAAGGAAGTGTCGAAGCCATTTACAAGTTAGCCAACTGCAAACGAACAAATGCAGGGAGTCCATTGGGCTCGAGGGCACGATGACCACAGAATCTTCAGTTAAGTTGCTAGCACTAGCTGTCACTTTGGCTCATCCTTAGGAAAATCGCTCTATAACTGGAAGGGAAGCGGAAGAATGGGAGGGGGTTTTAGTGGGTAGGCACGGGCTAGCTGTGAATTCTACACGCTGCGGAGTGCGGGCTCCGCAGTGTCTTTCAAAGATTTTCCCTTGCCCTAAAAAAACCCTAGCTGAACAGCGTAGAATGAAACACGTACTGCTCGTACATTAACATTTTGATTCACAGCTGTAGGCCCATTGCCATTAGAGTTTGGTGCGCTAACCCCTTATCTTTGCGCCAATTGATTTTTGAGCACAGTTGCGTCTCGCATATTAGGACGCCAATCCCGTGGCATATAGCCCCCAAAATTCATTTCTATACAAATTGAATGAGGAATTGATTATCTGTGTGATTTATAACCTAAAAAACGCTTTTTAGATACATTTTTTAGAAAAATAAGAAAACTGATTTTTGCAAAACTATTTTTTTTAAAGTTCTCATAGAATGTTCTGAAAAAAAAGAACAAAATCGTCCTTCACTCACCAGCAGTCGAAGATGCAACGAATGATACCTCATTTACCCTGAATTGTGGACCGATGGTTGCCCGATTATAAATATGATGTCTCAGTATAAATGTTATATATTCCAAAAACTAAAAATCTCTTTGACTGCGTCAGAATGTATACCTAACAATTGCCTATACAGGAGCTGAGTGCATGATTTACTACCAATCAGGGGCACAATATTCAAAATTGCATTATTTTATGAGATTACCACCATATCTTCATTGAGAAAAAGTAATCAACTCTTCATATTTTGAAATTCCTTATGTAGTTGAGAAGAATCCTTAATGGCCGGTGACCGTTAAGTGGATGGTGACCGTTTACATTCTCATGAACTGCAGCTCAAGATGACGTGTGAGTAATAGTTATTCCGACAAATGGAATGTAATTTTTTCTTATAAGAGTACGGTATTACAAAACATATTGAACGTCGCACGGCCAATATCACAAATACCAGTCTTTGCTGGTAATTGCTGTTTATCGTCTTCAAGACGTTTATAACTCCGCATCCTCTGCCTTCGTTCGCGGTGCATGTTGTAGGGGGCGTGTCTGACCTGTGTTGGGGTAGGTGAATCCGATGTGCGCGAGCTCGAGCGTGGCGACGTAGGCGAAGCCCAGGGCGCCTAGCAGCACGGCGAAGGCGAAGAGCGCGCGCAGGCCGCGCACGCGGAAGCGCAGGCGGTGCGCGCCGCCCGCGCGCGCCCCAACCACCGGGAACACCCCGAACACCTGCGCACACCACCCCACCTCGCACCACGCCCGCTGGGCGCAACAGGCAGCTTCAGCGCCAGGTCGAATTGAATTGAATTGAATTGAATTTGCCTTATTTTACGTGGCGAGACTCAGGCCATGAGGCCTGCTCTACCGTCTGACCACGCAAATTCCGCTACGCTCCTTTCCCAGCCGTGGGAGAAAGAAGGTATTACTTGGGCGACGAAACAGGCGATTTGAATTTAGCTCAGAGGCGTCATTTAGGCTTGAGGATCTTTTACATGCAGTAAATCTACTAACATGGGACAGCCGGCTTTACTTCCCCTCCGAAGGAAGGCGTCGAAGGGGTCATCCTGCAGCTCTATTGCTCATGTGACTAACGGCGTTTTACGATTTTAAGAAATAACGTTGAGCCCACCGCACGCAATAGGGAGTTTTGGTGCCAGGCGTAAAGTGTTACTCTAAACTACACTCTCAGAAAGTGATTCATTGTTTTTAATGTAACGTACATGAAAGTATTCATCATGTACTTAAATTAAATTTAATGTACACGTACAGTAACTTTAATGTACATGTACATCAAATTTAATGTACGTATACATTAAATTTAATGTAGACAAGTAAATTAAGACAACACTCTTACATTAAAACTACATTGATCAATGTACAAAGTACATTAAAATAATTTACAAAGTAATAATGTACAAAGTACATTAAAATTCATGTACAGTCCTACATTAAATTTACATTGAATTTAATGTAATTTCTGACAGTGTAGTGGAACGTCGAAAGGAACAACGCTCAGATACATACATAACCTCGCACGCCGCCCAGCTGGGATGGGCACAATACGGGGTTTTAGCGTCTGGGGTAAAGTGACAACCTTAAACACTATTGAGCACGTGACCAACGACGTTTTACGGTCGTAAGTAACGCGCACAGCACCTCGCACGCCACCGGTCACTTGGGTTGGGTACAATAGCGAGTTTTAGCGTCAAATCTAAGGTGTCATCTTTAACCTCTATTGATCACGTGACTATGTTTTATGGTCGTAAGGAACAACACTCAGATGCATGCCGCGAACAAGACTTAGCACGCTGCCGATCACGTGGACCAAGCACAGTAGGGATTTTTAGCACCACGCTTAGGTGTCATCCTTAAAATCGATTGATCTCGTGTCCAATAGGGTAACGACGTTAACAATAGTTCAACGAGGTTATACAGTTGTATTAAACAATATTCAGATGAACCTCATCAATGTCGACATTGCAATAACTATTATAACAAAAGACGCATTGCAAACGTTGTACAAAGAAGTTGCACAATATATCCGAGGTTTTGAACAATTAATCAGATATTTGAATCACGGTTACGAGTCAACAGTAAACAAATCTTCATAATTCAAGACTTTTAGATTTTCTGGCTCTATTATGCCAATGCAATCTGGGATTACAAATTGTCTTGTCTTGGGAATATAGGGAATGACAGGTTTCCTTACGAGCGTAAGACATAACCTAGCACAAAGACATGATAACTTTTTGAGCGTTTTTTTTACCTGTCACATTTCCAACACTTTCCCTTAATTCTTGTCACAGTTGTAAGTATTACTAAGAAGTACTTGCAATTGTCTCAAATATGAGACTCAGTTTATCAGTGTAAAAAAACTTCAACCATTTCTGTTTATCAGTGTAAAGTGTTTGTAAAGTGACTTTAGGGACTCCTACAAATGGGCATTTTTATACAGAGATAAGATCTATATTAGGGCTAAGGAAATATGTGGTTCGTCACGTGATTATTAGCATATAACCTTAAGTCTGTCACTAAAATTCGCAATTTACTCAACAAACCAAACCTTTGATGGTTTTGTGTTTCAGATTATGGAAAACAGTTGACAGTGGTTGAATTCGACTCAGCTATGTAGCTAGTGTAAAAATTTCACCACTGTCGAGACCCGATTTCTAGGATCTCGAAGCCAGCGATAGTTCAGAGGCAACGCTGTTAGTGTTAGAAGGGAAGTGTGGGGAAGAAGCCGTACCTGCGCGAGGCTGACGGCGTGGCTGACGGCGCCGTAGAAGGAGTCGGGGTCGACGGGCGGGCGGCTGGCACTGAGGCTGCGCACGCGGCCACTGCGCATGCGCAGGCGGCGCAGCAGCCGGCGCAGCCGCGCGCCCAGCGCCATGCCCCCACCGCCGCCCCCGCCCCCGCCGCCGCCGCTCCTCACGGCCATCGCGGGCGGCGTTGGCCACTTCACCGCCGCCTGCAACTCACTGCGCGCCACCAAACGCTACAGAAGGATTTCCCTAAGAATGAGCCAAAGTGACAGATTGCTAAACAACTGAACATCACATGTAATTCCTTCGGCGCGACAGCCGTTCAGCCACGCCTCTTATTAAAGTGTTTGAAAACATCCCTATGCAGAAGTCCAAGAGTTTCGCTGAAGTATAAGCACGTACGCGAGTCCGGGAAATATTTAAATTTAATTACGTATGTGGAAAATCTCTTTACATGCTCTCACAATCAGTAAAAGAAAAATGCCACGAATGTAAATACAAAGCTGTCAATCACAGCTCGCCACACAACAGCACAATAGCCGGAAACACGAGCACGCATCTAACATTCAAGTCTCAGTTGTAAAATAAATATATTTATCACACAAAAAGTAAATTCAGTGTAATGTTTATAGGAAAAAAAGAATTTTTACAGAAGAGGACATAACACTGCACTTCCTAATTTCAATTATTTCTCGTGACGCACTATATTTTTGTCGGACGAGGACATCACAAAACGAAGCGTCGAAGCCATTTACAAGTTAGCCAACAGCAAGCGAACGAATGCAGGAAGGGAGTCTAATGGGCCCCAGGACAAAACGATCATAGAATCTTCAGTTATGTTGCCACCACTAGCTATCACTTTGGCTCTCACTCTTAGGAAAATCCATCTATATTCAATGGACGAATAGATGAACTCGAAACGCTCGTTGACGAAGAAACATTAATAAACACTGGCAACTTACAACACTTGAGTCCATTCTGTAGACCCTAAAGTCCCCTTACTACATTTCGGTTTTTATAACATGGCGAGTCAAGGCCTTTCTTCACGATGGAATATGGCACACCTTTCCGCGTCTCTCTCTGTTGTGCCTTAGCTTGATTCGCATCACCAGTTGATATGGTCGCGATCTTGCGACATCTAGTGGCACGAATGAGAAAGTCGCGAAAAACCTGCCATATTCCATCGTGAAGACAGACCTTGATGCGCCTCGTTATAAAAACCGAAGTATAGTTCATGAGATTGTCGCTTAGAGGGAGCACTTTGCACAAAGAAACATTTGCATTCCGCCATAACTATACTGGCGACGCAGAAAAAATGTTACAAACTTATAGGGCATATAGGGAGGTCGAAGGTAATAACGTTTTGCCAACGAACCAAAATAGTATATTTCATTTAACAAAGTTACACATATGACATTTGTCTCTGATCGAAAGACAACGGATCATGCACTGGTGTTTGGCGCGTCACGTTCGCGTACCTGTCAAACACCAAAGTATTATGGGTTGCCTACCGAGCAGGGGCAAATGACACATTGCCCTGTATAGGATATTGGTCAATTTGTTGATCACCTGCTATAAGTTCTGATTAGTTTACTTTTTATATTGAAAACTGTCCCTTGAAAATAGATTAGGTGTTTTTGAATTAATAGTGGTTGCTTAAAAGTCCACTTTTCGTTATCTGGTTTGGTAGACTTTACTTATTGAAATGATGGTCAATTAACTGACCACCATCCACGAGGGATGTGTCTTTGCCGCCATTTTGAGTGAACGAACTAAAATTATCACAGTGAGGACGATATTATTTAGAAAAATCATTAAATCTAAGGTGTGTAGGACATTTATTTAATTAACAGTTACGTTTTCTACATTATACATAAATTTCATAGACTTTAATTGAGAATTTAATTAATAACGCAAATAAAACCCCGAACATATTAGCGAAACTGGAGAGTATTTCATTACTTTTTTGTAAAAGTAGAGCCATATAAAATATGAATGAGGGTTTATGCAATAATTACGTTCTATCTAGATAACATGCGAGTATTTTACAATATACACGAAGCATATTTACTGTTCGGCTAGCTCATTATTAGGAAATTCACCGGAGAGGGGTCGCGAGGTAGAATTTGGACCCTTCGCTTTATTTCATGAACAGTTTTGTTTGAGACTATTGAACACCATTGAGATTTTCGGTTCCTTTCCCATATCTTTTATCAGAAAAATCCATTACTTGTCAATTGGTTTCACGCTGTTCGTCTATTCTGAAAACTTCATTTTATCTCGCTCGTGTCTCTGGAGTCGCCAAGCACCCGCTCGCTCTTCCACGCTAGTGACGCGTTGACAAGTACAGCCGATCAACGCATCGTGCTGAATCGCCAGAAACATGACGTACAAACGGAAATTTGACAATTTGCAGCGTATTCGTCTTTCGTCTTTGTATTGGTCGATGGCCAATGATCGAGCTGTTTATTCTGAGTGTGGAGGCGATGCGGATGTCGATGATGCATTGCCAAATACCAATTTAGAATATCTTCAAGCTAAATTCTTACTTCTTTCTATCGTCATCTTAGAACATTTATTGGAGAATCTAATCTGTATGCTTGTTATAAGACTGCTTTTTACTTATAATGAATACCAGAATATATAATATGGTATTTATTAAGTACCATAATAATACGATAATAATATGGTATTCATTTCAATAAAGTATAAAATACTTTTAATGAAAACGTCACGTTTTTTCAATTAATTATTTCTGATATAAGAAGGTGGTATTTTAAATGACCACCATCCAGAGTTGCTCAAGCCCTACCCTAAACGGATAGTGGTCTTTGAGCCACTTTTTTCCTCCCACATCCAAAGAAAATAAAAATATAATTTTTTTAGTATAACACATGCTTATATAAATTGAAAGCAATGTAATAAAAGGATTTTTTTCTAAAGTTTTTACAAAAAAAATTTGTCCTATAAAGAGTTCAATGAAACTTTCTCTCCAAAAGATCAGTGACAAAAAGAGATTATGTTCTATCTCCTTACATGTCCCAAAAGGTTCTCACATTTATTATGAGACATCTGTTCTCTGTGGTTTTCCATTTTCACGGACAAATCCATGATAATCGAAGTTCCTGTATGTGCGGTTCCATATATTCAATATACGGTGAGAGACGTGCACAGCTCGCCGAATCCCAGGTAGTGGGGATGGTTCATTACTACCCCACCTTTCCGCCGCGTGTCGGCATTTTGAGCAACGAAAGGAACAATCGCCACACACCTCGACTACTCGGTTTTGTCCGTCTGGAGGGGAACTCTAGCTGTCGGCTGCTTTGATCTGTAGTTTTCCGTGGTTACTCCGTTCAACACCAGGCGAATGCCGGAGCAGTACCGTAACAAACGGCCACGGAACGCGCGCGATCTTTCCTTCCTCTTCTTTGTCTTATCCTCACTCCTTACATACACTTACACTAACATGCACTACACTACCACATATACCGGGAGACCGGTCGGGAGCTTGTATGAGTAGCTTGTCCTGGCTGGGGCGGTGCCCCGCTGGTGGGAGATACGTGGTTGGGGAAAACCCCGCAAGCCGACTGTAGGTCGGCGCCGGGTTTCACCATCCAGCGGGGCAAGATCACTGCCACCTCTCGCGAAAGACATGTACTACACTCACGGGACTAATTACCTTAGCAATGGACGTGCCAGGAATCACTACTAATCAATCAATCGATCTTGAGGAGCGGTCGTTCGCTACTCGCCAAATGTAGTCTATGTATAACCGACATTAGAGGAAGTTTGGGTGTCATGAATTATTTCGTGTTCAATTCATTTATATGGACGTACCATTTTAGGTTTCAATGAATGGAGAGACCCAATAGTTTTTTCTACTTAAAATCAGTCCGGAAGGCGGGACTCATTAAGCTTAGGCCCTCCTCCAAAAGTAGGAGACACATATTCACAAATTATTTTTTAAAATTTTCAATAGCAGCGATATTCATTTAATATTTAAATTTAATTCGTTGCAAATAAATAAAAATTAGATTTTTTAAAACTAGAATGTAAATAGAAAATTCTTTATAAAATCTTCAAGTCGGCTGGATGTTCCCATAGGAAAAACGCGTTTGCATAAACGCACTTCGTTCATTTTCAATGGACGATGAAATTGCATGCCATTCAAAGGTATATACAACTTCAACGACACAATATTTAGTAGATACTTCAGTCGACGTTCAAATACATAATGCGGAGAAAAAGAATTTTCACAACCACAGAATCTAAGATCAATCATTCTCAGTAAAAAACAGAAAGTCTTCAGCAGTATTCGGCTTCCTAAGCAAACAGTCCAAAGAAGTGAAAGCAACAGTTTAACGCGGTACCAAGCAATATTTTTTCTAGGCGAAGATCAGGGAGGGAGAATTTAGTTGTAGCCGGGATGACGTACGAACACTTTACTCAAAGTTGTTACAGTGCTGTCTAAGTAAAGTGAAAGGTCTATGGCAAGGACTCATCCACTGTTATATATGAAATGTGCTACAGATTGGGACGTAAACGGTGATCCAGGTAAGAATTGGACTTTCTGGCTTGAAATAATTGTGACTCTATGCTTGACGGCTGTATAATTCTGACCGGTTGTCCCAAAGATTGAGAATAAGCTATTAACTAAGAATATTTCTCTGGAGTCTTTCTTTGATACATAAATAATCTATGGTGCCTAATTCCATGTGAGCAACAAGTACGGAAGCAGTGGAATAAAAAGAAGCGACGTTTCGTCAATCCAACGGCGATCTATTGAACATGGCGATCCCACAAGATAACAATCTGCATTGCAATGTATGCAGTAGCAATGCAGTCTGCGTGCCAATGTAGTATGTAAAGCGCCTCTCGTATGTTTGCTCAACACTGCTACTGTTCAACAAGCCATTGATTCCTTCCGAGATTGCGCGATGTCTGACGCGTGCAGTTCGTTGTGGATGTCCATGGTGAGGAAGAATCGTGGCCCTCTCGGGGAGAATTAATGGGACATTGGCGTGCGAAATGCTGCCAGGCCATGTTTTCGAACGCGTTCCTCTTAAACTACAAGCAGATGACATTTGCACGTGCATTTATCAGTGCAGGTATCTCCACCTCACAACGCCATACCAGACGAATGGTGGCGGTGTGTTGTGAAATGCTACTGGATATCACTGCTAGGGATGAACTCGGTAAATTCAATTTGCGGTTCACAACAAGCGTTACATCAGAGAAGCTGAAGAGGTAAATTCTGTTTTCTTCCTTAAGCCTATTCCATACGGTGTTTTCCAACACTGCAAGCCTACATGGACAAATATTGTTAGCAAAGCCCAAGTCTTCTGCAAAGGGTTTCAGATACCGTCAGAGATCCTCGGCCTACCCAATCGCCTGATACGAGGTCTATCGAATTTTTCTGGTACACGGTTCTTCGACACCTGATCCCTCTGGTGGTTTCCACCAGCAAGTGCTGAAGGATTCAAGAAATGAAGACTGTCAGGTGGTACTATATAACGTATTTGTAATGCCATTCAATTAAGTTCTTTTTTACCTAGTAGTCACACCATAAGCACTAATTTTTGGAAATTCAAAATATTTATACTATTCTGCAATTGCAAGTATCCTTACACTATTCATAAATTTTAAAATATTTTGGTTTAATCTGTTGATTACTTCACGAATACCTGCATATCATCTCTGTCTTTAAAAAATAAAATGTCATCGTCTCTTTGCGTGCTTAATGAATAATATCTAATAAAAATGCATAAGCAGAAAATTAAACATAAACATTTAGATGAATTATAAAACTAATAGGTAGCTCATACTACACATATTTCTTTGTAGAAATCGCCGCGCTTAAAAACGAATTTGTCCAGACTTAATATACCTATCCTTCTCCTAGAAATGAATGAACTCCGAACCTTTTAATCGCTGGAGGTTGTGACATTCCTGAAACCGATCGAGTCTTCAATGGCTGTATCACCGATATTTCCACCCGGTAGAGATTCTTGAAGGGGAATGTAAAACCTTAACTTAATATCGAACAAATAAAATTATTTGTGCGTTTTGATGTAAGTTCAAATGAAAACGTTTTTCGACGTGAAACCCATTTGAAGAATGAATAAAGATCACCTTGATTGTTATAAAACTCAACAAATTGCTGTTTCGGAAATAATATCTGTTATTCAGGAGGTTTTGAGAGTTACTTTATTAATAGTAAAGAAAAAAATATTCAGATTTTAGAAGTTTACGTTTTCAATTTAAAAAGTTTGATCTAAAAACTGACCGAAGCAAATCACGAACTTTAATTATTTTAGTTGTTGATTGTTTAAAATGGAGATAAAAAAATTTGTGCGTGAATGTTTATCTTATTCTAATAAGTCAATGACGGGTTTCTCAGCACTATCAACCAGAAGAACAATACATAAATCAAGCCTAGACTAAAAGCGAATTTTTCTGCCTCGCACTCACCCGTCTCGTGCCGTCTCCGCCACCTCGCAGTCCTTCCCGACGCTCGGGCCCTCCACGGCGGCGCCACCGGGCGGTCACGGAAGTGGCAGGCGCTGGCCGCGTGCAGATTCTCCTCCGCCGCCCGCCCACGCTTGCGCTTCGACACGAGAGGCGTTTGGAAGGCCACGCCCCCGCAGGCGTCGCGTCGGCGAGGCAGGCGCGCGGGACGACGAGCCGCTGTTGTTGTTGCGGCCGCCGCCGCCGCCTCAGCCGCTGCAGTCGATCGCTTGGGGCCCCCGTCGCCTCCCCGCCGCGCCGCGCCGCTCAAAACACTGGGAGCCGCCCCCGCGCGCGTCACCGGACACGCCCCCTTCCTACGCGGCGCGGCGCGGCCCGCTCGCCTCTGAGCGAGGAGGTGTCGCACCGCGGGGCTTGACACGTGCCGTAATTTTTGTTTTGTCAGTTGTTAATGGGCTCTCCGTTCGTTCCTGAAATCGGTCCGTGGAATAGGGAAAAGAGCATTAGAGGGGGTTTAGAAGGCAAGAGGTTCCGTGAAGCAGAGGAAAGGTTGCTATAATGTCAAGTTTACCTTATTTTGTATCTACTTTAATCAAATGGTTCTGACCATCAATAGTCCCGTTTATTAAAAGAGGTGACAGATTAAAATGCTGGACCTCTGAAAGCACTGGTAGCCCTCTCCCTCACGATGTCGGACAAACCCCCTCTTGGCGCGACTCGCTCTCTTTTGGGTCTGTTCGAGGTGGTGTCGCGCCGGGGCTTGACACGTGCCGTAATTTTCGTTTTGTCAGTTGTTAATGGGCTCTCCGTTCGTTCCTGAAATCGGTCCGTGGAATAGGGAAAAGAGCATTATAGGGGGTTTAGAAGGCAAGAGGTACCGTGAAGCAGATGAAAGGTTGCTATAATGTCAAGTTTACCTTATTTTGTATCTACTTTAATCAAATCGTTCTGACCATCAAAAGTCCCGTTTATTAAAAGAGGTGACAGATTAAAATGCTGAACCTCTGAAATCACTTTTAGCCCCCTCCCCCATGATGTCGGACAAGCTCCCTCTTACCGCGACTCGCTATCTTTTGGGTCTGTGCGAGGAGGTGTCGCACCGCGGGGCTTGACACGTGCCGTAATTTTTGTTTTGTCAGTTGTTAATGATCTCTTCGTCCGTTCCTTAAATCGTTCCATGAAGCAGGGGATAGAGTTTTAGAGGGAATGAGGTTCCGTGGAGCAGAGGAAAGTTTGCTGTAATGTCACGTTTATCTTATATTGTATTTATTTTTATCAAATGGTTGTACATTGTAAGCAGTTTTCTCGTTTTTCGGTTCATGATTCGAATTTCTTGCCCAATCCAGCCCACTAGTCCAAAACTGTACTCGGCTGTAGGCACCGCTAATCTTCCTATTGCAGATATTTCAATATTGGAATTCAGTGCGGACTGCAGGACCAGTGTCACTCTTCTGTAATACTTCCTGCAAATTTTCTCTTTCATTGTGTCGTTCGAGATGTTCACACATTTTTCAATTTGTTTGTTTTACTAGGCTCAAGATCTTGAATTACAGTGTGTATATCAACTTCAATGTTCTCTGACATAATTTTGTCTCTCTTTAGGTTGATTTTTGCTGACTTGTCAAGACCCAAGTTTATGCAGGTGTCATTGCTAAAATCAGTGATTACAGATGGCACTTGAGACAGAATCGCTTCATTCTTAGAAAACATGTTAAGATCATCCATATAAAACAAACGTTATACTGGACTTTCATCACCATGGAGCCTGTAATCAAAGCCAGTGTGCGACAACTGTCTAGACAGTGGGGTCAAGCTAAAGAAAAACAGTAGATGGGATAGCGAATCTCCTTGGAAAATTCCCCTATTATTCTGAATACTTCTTGTTTCTACTACTTCCTTTCCGCGGTATACTAGTAACCTGGTACTCTACGACTTCATTCTAGCCTTGTAAAAGTCTAGGATGAATAAGTCTAGGATGTGGATAAGTCTAGGATGATAATAAGTCTAGGATGAAATCGATAGATCTCCAGATCCTTCAAAATACAAGTGTGTGGTACACTGTCAAAGACCTTGTGATAATCAATCCAAGCCAAGTTTAAATTATGTTTTTGTTTCCTTACATGATTCAAGATGACTTTATTTAGGAGTAAGATTTCCTTACAGCTATAGGAATCTTTACGACTCCTTTCTGTTCAACTGGCAACAGATGGTTATTCTCTAGGTGTTTGTACATTTTGTTAGCTACGGCTGCAGTTATTACTTTGTACAATACTGGCAGACAAGTGATTGACCTGTAGTTCTTCGCAAAAAACATTGGCCCTCTTTGGGTAGCCAATTAATGATGGATTTCCAGTTTCCCATGTTCGTAATTGCTTGAAAGATGTCCTTTTCCGAGAATTCGTGAACATGTTCCACTAGCAGTCTATTGGCAACATCAACTTCAGATTGGAGTCACCTTTTTTTTGTTGTAGAATCTGCTTCCTTCCTCGATTCCTTTATTCGAAGAAGGGACGCATTGCCACTCGGGTTTTGAGTCAGAATGCAATAGAATCTCTTCGCGTCTGTTCCAAACAACGGATTTTCTATACGGAAATTCTCTCTACGTCTGTAACGTTTAATGTGTTGAGCTCGTGTTTGGATTTTCTCTTTTAGCGTCTCAGCTACCATTAGCTTTGTTGTGTCACTTTGAATTTGGTATTTTTGTTAAACATGGAGTATTTTTTGCTGAACTTTGGAGGTGTGAGTTGGTATAAAAGATGCCTCGGCTAAGAGTGATATTTCACGCCGAGTGTCGGCTATTCCTTTCGCCCATGGGAGTACGGAACTGTTAACTCTGACTAGTTGTCGGCCGTCGGTGTTCTTGGCTGGTCCCAATATTATCTGAAATACTTAATATCCAGTTACTTACACCATATTATTGATTTCAGTAATATATAGATCTCTTCCTGGGGTCTGTACAACCTCATTTAAGACAGAATTTGCTGTCTATATCTCTCTCTTAGCATTTCAGTATCTCACATTTTCACACCTCAACTGTGCACGAGATTCGAATGAAAGTTGACGAAATCGTTCTATATCGCGCCGTAGGAGATTCCGCATCATGACCTTATCGTGTGATCGATAGCCAGATGAATTTTCACCACTGACGGATGTTTCACTAAGAAGAGATGAACCTTAATCTTTTTCAGGGATATTAGATGGTTGTAAATGTTCGTCAAATGGATATTCCGATCGAAAAACATACCCTGCGTTTCTCTAAATATCTGCAAGTTGTTCTGCTGTGAGTTTTTCACTGCTGAGTATGTATCGTCGTTGACTGGCAAGCTTCTTTGAATCTAGGGTATCAATATCAAGGGAATCAATCTCATAACTGGGTTCCTCTCTTGGAAACTTCTATTTTTGAGACCCCATTTTTCGCTTTTGCGCAGTAAAAGCAGCACACCACCTCCTTTTATCTCGTGTCCATCTATGACGATGGCTTCGATCTACTGCCAGTCCTGGTTCCCTGGGACTAACATGCGTTGGATAGCCAGTCGTGGACAAGGTGACATTAGCTCGGTTTCTGAGCAGGTATGGGGCAGGTATTGATAGAACAAGGCACGTTAAGATTCATTACATTTCTTCTACTATCCATTTCGGTCGTTGATTTTAAGTGAAGATTTGCAGGAAGCGATTTCGAGTTCACAGATCACACATAACCAATGGGTTATTTCCTTTCATCCGTTACTGCGACCCTCAGTGGCCTCGGGACATCCCTCGCAGGGCCCAGCAAGGGGTCTCTCCAGTCGCCAGTCGGCACTACTAAACTTTCTTTCGGGCCGTGGCCATGGTCGGACCTGCTATGGACGTGGGTGCTTCAGCAACTCTGTATTGGAGTTGTGCTGTGGAGAAACATTATGGTTGACCATTATATGTATTAGTAAGCCCTGATGATGGAATAAAATATTCCGAAACGTTGGCAAACTAGTGTAATCCATTAATTGACCGATCCCGTGATCCATTTTCCTACTACTTATTAACGGTCGTGATTTCTACAATGGACTACTAAACCTTTCGGGATTTTCACTGACTGCTGAAGGCAGCCTCCTGCGTCGGCTAATGCAAGATTCGAGCCTCCACTCTAATCAGTGGCGTCGTGTGCCAAACCAGTTTCTCTCCTGTACCCTCCATGGACCGATAACAGGAAGTCCAAAGGTTCATGACCCTTCCCTCTCTACTCTCCTTGTGGAGATGTGGAGATGAGGGGGAGTACTTCTTCGTACTACCCCTCATCTCCAACATAGACCGCGAAGATAAACGCAAGAGTTTCTTTAGTTGGTGGAAATCCAACTCCCGCAAAGAGAGGTGTCTTTATAAGATTTCCCCCCCCCAAAAAAAGTAGTAGTAGTAGTAGTAGTAGTAGTAGTAGTAGTAGTAATAATAATAATAATAATAATAATAATAATAATAATAATAATAATAATAATAATAATAATAATAATAATAATAATAATAATAATAATAATAATAATAATAATTCGTCTGAAAACGTTTGAGGTTATAAATTTGAGGACCTTCCGCGCGACGTACGTGTTGTCATTCATCACGTTCTCGCGGAAGTGACCCAATCTGTTAATTACGATAATTACGATAAAGGATAATAGGTTAAAAGGGAAAATATATCAATCTTACTATCCTATTTCATATTTAAGGCATTAAGGATGACCCCATCATGTAACATGTTAGTGCAAGTAAATCTCGAGTTGATTTCCGCGAACAAATGAACATTGCGCATTGTTTGTAACTATTTCTGCGATACAATCCCCAAAATGTTAAATATTATTTGATTCAACAATTTCTTGACTTGTGACTTTAATAACAATATTTTCTTGAACTTGGTTACGACATAATTTTCAATACTTGCATTTTGGGTGTCCTTTCTCATTGATATGTGGTTTTAGTACCGTTTAAAAAAATGTATAAAAAATTGAAATTTGCTCTTTTTGTTGAAAAGTTTGCACTTGAGCGCATTTTGCCAAAATTTTTCTCTTAAAATTTCTTGGCCTAGTTGTTTGCTCCTCAGTTTATGCTGCCTATTTAAGAAATTATTATATCTAAAGAACGTTTCTAATTTCTCGCTTTATAACGCACTTGCGTATTAAAGAGAAAGTATTGTTATTCTGTAGAAAATCGGTGGTTTCTCGGCAGAAAAAAATATGTTGTGGAATCTTGATCACGAAAAAGTTAAAAAGTATTTTAAAATGTAGTAAATTACCGCTCATCTAACACGTTGTGAAGTCAGAATCCACGTTTTGAGTCCTTGATACTGAAAAATCGATGGAATACAAAACGTCTCCCCGTTTGTCCGTCTATCCATCCGACTCTACAAGTATGTCAGTATGTCCGTGTGTGGTAAATGCTTAAGCGTTACGCTTAAAGAGTTAAAGAGTTTAGACGCTAATTTAGAGATTTTCTAATATTAAAATTTCCCGATCAATGGCGTGGCTTCAGTTGATGTTTTCCGGGGCAAAACTAATGGTATCACTCCTCCCTCATAAATTAAATACCAAAGTATCTATTACTGGATAGTTTATACATTGTTTAATAAAAATAAAAGTATATTTGTACATGGCATTTTTATAATATATTAAAAATCTGTACGTAATTCAGAATAACTGAAATATAATTTTTAAATAAATAAATATGTAATTCCAACTATAAAATTTGCTAATTGGTGTCACTCCTAAAATGGTGACACCCAAGTCGGAACGCCCCCTCCTGCCCCCCCCTCTAACTACGCCACTGTCCCCGATCGATCTAAACGAACTCCAGACTTTGACAGCTTGAAACAGATATTTTTATTGTTGGGGGTACTGATACGTACACATGGGCAACTCATGACCATGAGCCTACACGCTAGGTGTACATGAAGCTTCATTTTCAAAATGTTCTCAAAAGTTTTTTTCTCAAAAAACAGCTCAATTTTTTTTCTTTGCATTTTCCCCTCTACTATGGTAAAGAACGTTAAGAAATTGCGGAGTTTTAATTTTCGTTAATCTTCCTTAAATTTCGAAAATTCGAAATAATTCGAGAAAGTATGTGCAGTTGAGCACCACCTGTGTCTTATGGAGTCTTGTTTTAGGCACTAAATGGGAGATTTTAGAACCTAAAAATTCGAAGTCTAATAGAACTCTTGTGTTCTCAATTTCGTATTCTTACAATATTATGAAAATAACTTAAATTAATTTTCAAATGAGAAACATTTTCGCGCGAAATGCTTGTAATCACGCTCAGAGAATAAACCGACTATTATTATATCCTTCCAAAGAATAATGTGTCCGAAAACAACGTGGTCTCCACGCTCGCTTCTGCACTGCTCGCAACTGCTAATACCTGCACGCTCCATACCAGCTCCATCGACCTCATCTGGTTTGGATTTTATTCGTCGAATTTAAGATCGGCGGATACGTATCTATTTGGTACTGATAAGTGTAGCAACATTTGTGCATCGTTGAAGAATTATGCGTGAAAAATGATCTTGTGATTGAACTTACCACAGTTCTGTACAAAAATCTTTCTCGTGTTTTGGTATACACATGGGTGATCAGGTTATGTGTTCTCTCTCAGATTCCGCCTGAAAGTATATCAAGGCGTTTTGTTAATGAATTATTTGAGAATTTTGCGGTCTAAAAAGTGGTAGTCATGGCAGTGACAGGTCCAGAATCGCATAAATCTAAAAAATCAAAACATAAAAAATCTCCGAGTAAAACCGTAATTAATAATAGTATTAGTGGTAGTGCACCTGTGGAACAAGATGAATCAGAGACAGATTTGGATAAGCCCATGTTCAAATTCCCACATCACCATAGGACAGTGTCTAAATCTCAATCTACCAACGGTGATGTTTCTGATTCTGAGACTGATGTAAACAAGCCCCCCAAAAGGACCATATTTCATGAACCTGTGCGAGAAGTTCAAAGTGCCAAGCACTTTAATAATACCCAATCAGCTGAGCAACAATCTGATGAAGATGAAGAAAGTGATGATGAACAACAGAGCATGAGCTTGTTACAATTCCATCCAGCAAAATTGTCTGAGAAGATATCTAATGAAAGCAATGTTAACAGGTCTCCAAAATCTGGCCACAGCAGCTTGCCCACAAGTAAGTGTTTCGGTAAAAGTTAGTTCACCATCCTCAGAGAATATTCATGTTTTCAGATGTTTTGTTTCCGTAATTACACTGATGTTGAGAACAAAAATTGTGATAAGAATAACGTAAAACTAATGGTTAAATATCATTGGTGTGTGCAAGAAAACTGACGTCTCAAAACTTATCTCAAAAAATCATGTTTTTCATTTAAGTGAAATAAGTTTTGAAAATGTCTATTTTTATTAATACAAATTTCATAAAGAGAGTTTATAGAACTGTTGTTAAGTAGAAAGAAACACACTTAATCTTCAGTTACAAAATAAATAGCTTTTCTCAGAATATAAAACTATTATCCTACAAAATAACTTAGTTGAGATGTCTTGTTTCTTATGCTTTGACAACATGTAAAAAGCATTTATTTGGTAATTTCAAGTATTCCATTTCATTCATTCATTAATATTTCATTTCAATTACATATTCATTAATATTTTATTTCATTACAATTTTGTCTTATGTTAAATTTTCTTCAGTTGAATATTAAGAGACTAATTGTGTTTTATTTTCAGTATTTGGATAAAACTGATATTATGTAAATTTTGTTGTAGGTGGTTCTTTAAAGAATAAAGTTATTCGAAAACCAAGTGTACCTGAGATGTCACCATCTGAGTCAGAATCAGACTCAAATAAAGAAACTGACCACCTTCATCATTCTCAACTTCAACAACCTCAGTCTCAACCAGAATCTGAATCTGAAGAGGAAAGTGAAGAAGAAAAGCGTACCCCTAAAACTTCTCAAATTAATCAAGGGACCAGAACTGAACCTCAACCAGAATCAGAATCTGGATCTGAAGAGGAAAGTGAAGAAGAAAAGCGTACCCCTAAAACTTCTCAAATTAATCAAGGGGCCAGAACTGTACCTCAACCAGAATCAGAATCTGGATCTGAAGAGGAAAGTGAAGAAGAAAAGCGTACCCCTAAAACTTCTCAAATTAATCAAGGGACCAGAACTGAACGTCAACCAGAATCAGAATCTGGATCTGAAGAGGAAGAGGATGAACAAAATGAACAGAGAGAGGAAAATCGTAATCGTCATCAACCACAACAGCAGTTTGTTTCTGCTCCTTTTGTGAAAATTAAAGAAGAATTCCATTCTAATTCAGAGTCCTCTTCCTTTGAAGAGGATGATCCACCTCCTTTACAGGAATTTCAGAACACCTCACTTGTACCTCCTGAGCAATCAAGAAGTAACTCACAAAGTGCATCTACACCTCAAAATCCCAGAGGTGATGTAATAAACAAGAATCATTCAAGTTCCATTGCAACATTTGAGCAAGAACATACTCGAATATCAGCACCGGTCATTGACATCCCTCAAGATAGCCGTGTCTGGGTTTTGCAAGTCCCTCGCAGTATTGAAGCAATACATTTACATGGACAGTATTTGCCAAAGAAACTAAAGGTAAAGTAGAAATGGTTTTAGAATTTTCCTATTACAAATCTCTGAAAATTGTAGTCTTTTCTTTTGGGAGCTGAGTCCCATTCATTTATTGTCGAATATTTATGTTACCAGGTAAAACCTATGCTTTAACCTTACATATTTCAACAACTCTTGGAACCAGTTATTTAAATATGTAGCTAAACTTAAATTTTCTTAGTGCAAATTTGATCTGTTTAATTGAATGATTTCATTTTCAGGGTCTTAACAAACAAAGAATGTCAAATAGAATAAATAACTTTTTGGAAAAGTGTTATTGAGTTTATTATAAGAAGATAATTGTGGATGACATGTTCTCTGTAGGAAAAAATATTGTTGTATAAAAATGATGAGTGTGAATTTTAATGCAAAGAAGCTTCTTAAACCAGTGTTACTAAAACCATGATTTTGTCTAAAAAAAAATATCAGATTTTTTTTATTTGAATCTGATCTAAAATGAAATATTCAAATTTGGTAAAATTTTTCGATATTTATAAAAAGAGGCCAAAAATTGAAGGGCTCAGTAGGACCAGGGGCAATTCCACACCGATGTAGTTCTGAGATATTGAGGGTTTTACTAGAACTTTCATAAAATAACTCACAAACGTGAATCAGTAAAATTAATGTGACATAAAATAGTTAGTCTCAAATATAATTAAAAGAAGTGCAGAAGAGTTGGTAGCTATTTTGAATCAACAAATAAAGGAAGTTGTCTCTGTCAACTTAATGTATTTATTTTAGATAGCCTACTTTCGATGGTGTTGCTGTCATCAGTCTACAAATATTAAGAAAATAAAATATATTTAAAATACAAATTAAGATGAAGTGGGGGATTAATATAAATAATAGTTGCATTTAAAATTATAATCATTAGCATATTAAATGACACGATATGAAATGCAAGGGGATATTAATAGAGACCAGTAGCAAATGACATTACAAAATATACAATTCCAAGGGGGGGTAATGTAATTAATAGATACATTTAAATTTTAATTATTACAGACAAATAGCAGATAAAATTGCAAAAAATGAAATGCAATGGAGGCATTATTATAGATAATAGATAGCAACTCAAATTACAAATTATAAAATACAAATAAAGGAATACACATTATGAGATTGGAAAAGTTACGCAAAAAAAGGAGGGAGTAGTAATAACAATTAAAACCAATAGCAAATGATATTACAAAAAGTGGAAAAATAATAAGTTGAGCCGCTTTGCTTAGTTCACTGCTTTTGCAAAAGACTGAAGACTGTGCCCAGAGGGAACACGACATTGGGTTTTTATTGCTTTCTTTAGCCCCAGCGAGGGGTCAGAGGAGGTCTTTTGTGTCTTCTTGGAAATGTCTCAGGAGGTGGGTGTCAGTTTGTGAGGTCAGGGTGTGTAAAATTATTAGTAGAGGGGGCAGAGGGAAATTAGTTTGTTCGTTGAGAGAACTGGAATAGAAATAAATTCTGGAATAGGAGCACTTACGAAATCTTTCACATATTTCGACCCAAGCAGAAATCTGAAGCTCTCCTCAAAGTACAAACTAATTTCGCTCTGTGTTAACATTATAAAGGTTCATGTTATTTGTTTATAATATCTGATTATTGATTACATATCTGAATTACGATATTTCCTTGCCAGTGAAATTCATGATAAGTGAGAATGTACTAATGAGGGTTTACTGCAATTTCCTAGACATTTAAGGAAATTTGTTTTCTAAGTTCTTGAAGAAACTTGAATCTTGTAGCTAAATGTTAATAAGTTGTGTTATTTGTCACTCAAATATTTAAGTGTCCACCACTACTAATATTAATACCATCCTTTATTTTAAGTCTTCATTTTTTAGCCAAAACTTGCTTGAGTTATAGACTGGTTTTATAGCTGAGATGTGTTTGTTATTTGTGAGAGAGCAATATTCAGTTGCTTGCAATATTTTAGAATAACTGATATGAAAAACTAATGTATGGTATTTAAGTGTTTTGAGTACCATTTCATGATTTTAATAAATTATAGAATCCTTTACTCCAAAAATTAACCTTAATAACCTTACCTAATTTTTTTATTTTTTTGGTGTATGTAATGTAACTCTGCAATGTGCATGTTCAATTATGCCTTAGTGTTAATAGAGTTCCGTTTTGCAGGGAGGTGAAGTATTAAATCTACCAAGTGGTCGCTGGCAAATTATGGAACAACCCAATGAAGCGTCAAGGAGCACATTAAATTGTATACTGTCGACTGGTAATTTCAGTTATGGAATGCGTTGGTTACAACCAAGAGGGTTTTGGTTTTTCAAGCATTTGAGAAGTCCTCTCCAAATGGAAACTACTGATGCACCATGGACACAAGAAATTACTCCTTTACCTATTAAGGTATATAACATTATTGTTTTTTAAAAAAATGTTCTAATAAACTTCATTAAATGTATGTGATTTGACAATAATAATTTGTTGTCATGAAGGTGAGAAAAATAAGGGCCAAAATTATGAAAGAAAAAAATATGTCAGCAACAAGAAATTGTTTAAAATAATTTCTAATAAGTCCTAAATATGGAAGTGAGGGAAATGTAAACACATGCCATTTGGAAGCCCATATCTGTTAGATACCTGCTATAAGGGAAGAGGTGATTGGAAACCTGACTTCATGTCATTTCCATTTGTTGACTTATTGTGGGTGTGTAACTACAAAGGTTACGCATATACTGCAAACTCGTTTGAATATGTATTTATGAACTGTGCAATAAAAGTATATGATTCCACTTAGACTTCCACACAGAAATGAATAAATCAGAGAGATTGCAAAATAGAGGTTTAAAAAATCGTGATTTTTTAAACTGGGGGGAAAATGGCTATTTTTGGTCAGAAAAACCCTCATTGCCATAACCATTGTTATACATTTGTTTATTGAGTTTTACATTTGTAAATGGAAAAGTACCTGTTAGATCTGTAATTTTTCACTTGTTTTCTTTCTATTATAATGCTAGATTTTAATGTTTTGTTGATCATCATGTGTCTACATGAACTTAGATTGTAATCATTTAAAAAATCATTTAAATAACTTAAAATCATTTAAAACAATAAAATACATGCTTCACATAAAATATGCTCTCATAAAATACATGCCTCAATAATAATCCATATAATTAATACAGTAAAATGGTGATCTGAGATCTAGATAACCACTGGATGGATTCGTATGATCAAGGTGTTTATCGGTGTAAAAAAATATGCTATTCCCGCCATTGTAATCAGTTTTGCATTTTTGTAATTCTTAAAAAGTTATTTACAAAAAAATAATTAAAACAATAACACAACGTCCTGCGCAAAATATGAGTTGGGGAACCTGCGGCATATCTATATTATAACCCCATGTCTCCGAGCGCATGGCCAAATATAAACAAATTGAACAATGAAAGTTGTGAATATAAAAAAAAAAGTTTACTGAGTTACAGACTAACAACAAAGTGTAATAAGGTATTCACAAAAAAATAACTGTAACAAGAACTCAACGTTCTTCGCAAAATTTGAGTTGACGAACCTGTAACTGCTGAAAGCGAATTTTGAAACCACGTATGCGTGCACCAATACATTTATCTGGGTGCAGCATGCGGTTCGGTGCGGTTCAACAGCCAATTTAGTTACAGAAAAGGTTAGTATATTGTATCCGATTACATCGCACGCAAGGTTAGTATATTGTATCCGATTACATCGCACGCAGAGATAAGTTATATACGATTAGGTTAGTATATTGTATCCGATTACATCGCTCGCAGAGTCCCAGTATATATAAAAGAAAATTGTAATTAAGGGAATTTTAAAAATATTGAACTCCATGTGAATTATTCGCACGGGCACTACTAGTAATAATAATAATAATAATAATAATTATTATTATTATTATTATTATTATTATTATTATTATTATTATTATTATTATTATTATTATTATTATTATTATTATTATTATTCATTTTTTACCTCTTTATGCATGCACAGTTAATGTTATCTGAGATTTCTGGCTAGGAACACTTTTGAATTCAGAATCAATGGCTACAGTTACAATGATCAGGCACTTTTAGGCTCTTACAGGACAAATACTAGATGTCTTCAGGGTCTGATGGTGAAATGGGCATTGTTAGGTACTAAACATGGTTCATGGAAGTTTTAAGTCCTGAAATGTGTTCGTAATTAATTTTGAGCTTCTACATCAAAGGATTACAATGGGCATTTAACGAACAATCCAAAGTCTAGTTGTATGTGATAATCAATCTAGTGGTGCTACAATAGCTCATACTTTTATGCATTATTTGTAACATTTGCAATTTTTGAAAATTCAGAGTTGAAAGGAAATGAGACCTGCACCATTTTTTTAAGCATCTAGTTCTTATTTGTGGAAAAAATTTAAAGAAAAAAGTTGGAGCAGTGCTTCATGAAAAGTAATTTTCAGTAACATTATTACATTAATTTTTCTCCACTCTTTTAGTGATTATATTACAATTGCTTGACATAATCTAAACATTTTATTATAACTATTTAGAAACTGTTCCTTATTATCAACTATTAATTATTAACTAAGTTACAGTTCATTTATTAAAATGAATGTTTCTAGCTGTGAAATAAGTTTTCACAACTTCATTTTGCGATGGGACTATCATGGCTCCTATTTGTGTCTAAGAACTAACAATTCCACATGTGCTATGTCTGAAATTCTCAAACTAAAAAAATTTGAACTTTGAATATCGTACTATCATTACCTTCAGTTGGTTATCACTTTTCAGGGTTGACATGAAAAGTGATGGTCTACCTGCTTTTACACATTTTTGTAATACAATAAAACCCCTCTTTTACACTTTTCATGGGACCCTAGGGAAAATGGTGTAAATAAGGGGAAATGCTTTTTTTCTTCTTTGAAACTATGGGTATTATGTGTTTAGATAAATCAATAAGAATTTTAATATGTATAATAAGATTCGTAATAAACAAGATTACAAAATCAAATAGAAATCTGACCTAAATTAACATCGGAAATCAAAGACATATTAATACCGAAGTCTAATGAATTTTTGACGATGCAACCGTGTAGGACTCATTGATGAATGAAGGGAGGGAAATATTTTTTCTACTGTAAGAAAAAACGAAGTTTACATTTTCCGAAACTCAATAAAATGTTAGTTTTTGGCAATTCGTAATGATTTCCTACTAGTATTTTATTTATTTATGAAATAATAGAAAGCGTATTCATGAAAGGAATTTAGTGTTCAAAACGTACGGAGAATTTCGTAGTTTGATGTTTGAGCTATTACAGGAGTGGGAGAAATAACGTTTATTTTAGAAAGAGAAAGTGTGAAATTGTAAAGGAGGAGGATGTAAAATAAACAAATGATGGTGAGGCAACCGCTCTTAGGCCTGTGGCACATGAGCGTTGCGTTGACATGCGTCACCTAATGCTTATGATGTCAGCTGCGTCGATGCCTGAGCACACGTCACATAACGCGTGTCGTATATTGACAATATCTTATGTGAAATGGCAAACGAGCACTGTTGACAACGTGCGTTGTTGGCATTATGTTAGGACCATTTTTAACGTGGCAAGGTGATAGGAAAGTTGTGACAGTGCCCGTTGTGCCCAACGCGAAGTGCTTTTCAGACGGTTTTGTGGCAAGCAGACTGTTGTAAATTGCGGGAAAATTGAAATTATATTATCGTAAAAGCGGGATATTTATAACATAATGAATATACGAAAACTGATGGGACCGACAAGAAATGTTGTAAATGCCGAGAAAACGTAAATTGTGGGAATTTAAAAGCGGGGTTTTACTGTATAATGGTCTAAAATAAATCACTCGTGTCCTTCGATGGCAAAACCCATCTCGGCGCCCATTATATAAGTCTCCTGTGCTGTCAACTTTCATCCTCTCTCCCAAACAAGTCTTAGTACATCCCATAGCTTCAAGTAATCATTCACTTGTGTGCTTTTATCATGCAAATATAATTCCTTAATTCATTTCTTATTGGTTATGTGGTATTTTCTGATGTTGATAGTTAAAATAAGCATTAAACTTTATTGTAAAAGATTTATAGATGGACAGCTAAATATTTGAACAATTATATAAGATTAGAGAAGCAAAAACAGTGCAAATTCCATATTTTCTTAATAAGTACGCATGTAAGATAGTAAGAAATGAAATAAATTGTGTCATTGGTTCAATAGTGTAGGCATAATAATTCTACGATGTACACCTCACCTGCAGCCTGAAATAATCTTGTTGTCTTTTGTCTATAATCTGATATAGCAAGTAATTTTTACATTTTTCCCCTATGAATACTTGTGTCGAATTAGATTTTAATACAATGCTTACAATTCAATAAATGTAAATGCAAAATGTTGAAAAACATCTTAAATAAAATTAATAAAGAGCTATTTTATCAGTGGACATCATGCGCTAATGGGTTAAAACATTAAGCTAATATTAAAAATATTACAGCACTCTACACATAATTAAAACAGAAGGAAAAATAATAATAAGTGATAATAACTTACAACAACAAATAAATAACACACGTGTTATTTGGTAACCATTTGTATTAGGATGCCCAATTTTTTGAGAACGCTTCACACCGTGACAATACATTTGCTTGTGATTAGCAATGTTGAAAAGAAAGGAAACTGATCTCGCATTTACTATGTGAAAGGGGGACAAAAAGCTATGATTATAATATTTGCATATGATGTTATCCCACTCATGGCTTGTTACACTGGTCAAATTCTTATCACAATGTCGTTCTGAACACACCAATGAAACAGCAGAAATGAAAAACCTATTTCTCCGTGAAATAAATAAACGTACTGAGATAACTAAGAGCCTGAGAAAAATGTATTTCAAACATTTTAATTTTGCATACGTAAACAAGAAAAATTCAGATTACAGTCTGTGAATAAAATGGCCATGAAAATGTACATAAGTGGAATAGTCTGAAACTTGGATAAACATAATATACTGATGCAAACATACAAAATTCTGCCCAAAAATATGTGTTAGTAAAAAAAATTTTTCAGTATTATTCAGCTTAATGATCTTTAGTATGTAGAATTTTCTTGAATTGAAATTTATGAGAAGAAAATAAAGCAAAACCATTTTTTGCAGTGTAAATTTCAGGAATTGTGTCATAAAGTAATTATATATTGAAATGTTTAGGAATTACTGAAGATGAAAAGCAATGCAGCCATTTCTAAAGATCAACATTTAAAACCTTCAAAAAAGCGACATCAAAATTTGGATCTTGATCTCCCAAATAAACGGACAAAGATGATTCCAGAAGTAAGTAATGTCCTGATTTACTAGTTCTATAATATTTTATATCATATTGAATGTTTTTTCTTATTTTCTCCTTCCTTGTCCCCTCCTTGTGCTTTTTCTTCTCTTCCTTTTTCTCTTCCTCATACCTCTTCTTCTCCTCCTCATCTTCTGTAATAATTATTGTATTTATTAAAGAACACCAAGTTTTCCTCAGTTTCCCTCCTCATCACTAATGTTAACAATGACTTTCATTATTAGCAGAAATGTGTGAACACCTTTGAAATATTAAGGCGGCTCCACACATTTGTTATTCGGCGAACAGTGAGCAGCCGCTCGCCGAATTCCAAGTAGTGTGGATGAGTTGCTTGTGATTTGCCGAGGGACGAACATTTGGTATTCGCCCTACCCACCACATGTTGGCCTTTTGGACACATCAAAGGGAGGGAACATTCGCCGAACACGTCAGCTGCTTGGGATGGGGCGAGCACTAGCTCGCTGCTTGGTGAATGATGAATGTGTGGAGCCATTTTTAAATTTTGAGAGTTATGTGTAAAATTTTAAGGAAATATCTCTTGAATTAATTCTTTTAGTGAGGGATGTGAATGACCAGTGCTGATATTAGAGTATGTTCTTGCTTAAATGTAGCAATGGAACTTGAATGATTCCTTGTTTATTACATCACCTCTGGGATTTTGAGGTGTAGATGCACTTTGTGAGCAGTTTCTAATAGAATCTGCTTGTCATAATAATTCATATATTTTGTTCATAATAATTTATATATTTTGTTGTTGTTATTATTATTATTATTATTATTATTATTCAGTCTTCGCTACAGTGTCACAACGGTTTTGTTTTATTTTGTGTTTCTAATGATATTATAAATTATTTCTGCCCAAATAATCATAATTTATGTAATTTACAATATTCAAATAATCAAAATGTTTTCTGAAATATATTTGAGGTGTTGCAGTCACCAATTCACCATTCTAACTTGCCTCATTTTCACTGTAATCCGCATTTGTGCAAAAAGCTAGAGGGATTATTTGGTTGATCTTCTTGCAACATTTCACAGACTGTGAAAACATTGTTATATCAGGTTTCATTCTTAAGAAACAGACAACTATTGTCCTTGTAATACACATCTTTCAACATTTAAATTTGTATTATGTTAACAATTTTTGTCATGTATTGGACACTGTCTTCGTTCGCTTAAGTGGATTCCTTGCCTGAAATTCTGGAAAAGGCAGGGTCTGTTCCTAAAACATCACAAACCAGCTGTGTGTAGGCGGGAGGCCTGTTTTTACTTTTTTGAATATGGAGTACAGAGGAAGTTATGTAATGCTGCCGAAAATCAATTTCACGATTTCAATGGAAATATAAGTTTTGGAGTCCCCGGATACACCAACAAATTGTGTTTTCTTCCAAAACTGTCTGCCTGTGAACAACTCAAGCAAGTAAACTATGCATGGAATTTTTTTCCAAAATAAGATATTCCCTGGTCAATCTGGCTAGACTTGAAGGTGGAAGGTGGAAAAAAAACAGCCTTTATTTCTTCATTATAAACAACATATCCAAAATTCAACAAAATGAGAAGTGATCTTGCTACCTAATCTCTTAATTAAATTGGTTTTATAGGAATGTTTCTTGTTGATTTAATGTTGTAGAAGAACGTCTGTGGTTAATCATTAGGATGTGAGAATAAAAATGTATTTGGAGGCCTTCAGGGGGTTCAGTGTAAAAGTATTAAAACACTGTGTTCGTTGTTCCCAAAATTTGAAAATTAGTATGCTCTTATCTTTCTCTACATGTAGTCTGAAAGTATTTTGAAATGATTTATTATGTTTTACCTCTTGTTTGAATGCAGGGTGTTGGTATAATTCATCAACTTTTCGTGGAAAGGAAAAGGAAGGTGCAACTCTTTAATAACTCTAGCAGTATTGTGGATATAGAACCATCAATGATGGTGAGTGTTAAAGGATGAAAATGTTGTGTTCAAAATGAGAGAGCGTGTTGGAAAACTTGTGGGGGGAAAAAAATAAAAAATAAAGAGAAAACTATAAAAGGATAAAGAATGAATGTACAGTGAATGGAACTCTATAATGTATCCAGATTCTAAGAAAAGAAAGAAATAAGAGATTTGCTGAAGCACTGTAATGAATGTACAGGGTGAATCACATTGCACCTCCTGTAATTATTGAATGGTTGAAGTTATTTCAATGTAGTTTTCACGAAAGTGCATGAGGGAATGGGACTAATTGATGCATGTATTTGTTAAGATTTTATCACTATTTTAAAAGCTATTGAGGCAGCTTTGTTTTTTCAAATAGGACTATGAATATTTTTTTAGTCAATCATTACAAGCGTAAAAAGATGAATCCAATGATATATATATATATATATATATATATATATATATATATATATATATATATATATATATTGTAACCGTTGTGACGTAAGGGGGGGTGCGCGCGAGCGGCGAAATGGCGTCCGCCGTCCGCGTCGCGGGGCCGTCCGTCGACAAGGTACACTAATTTCTTTTGGAGACCTCCAGGGACGGAAGTCGGGGACCGGGAGGGGCGGAGTTCTTTTCCTGGTTGCCCCCACGCATTCGAAATGAAAAACCAAAGTACAGATTTTTGTAAAACAGAAAACAGAACGTCTTTTAATTGGCAATAGCACCTACAAAAGATCACCATCCGTGAACGACGAGAGGCCTCTCTGTCTAACAACACAAATTGTAACCCATCAAACACAAAAACAAACAAACTTAATTCTATTTACAAAACTCATTACTACAGTTCCGTAGTCGCGGCTCATTGGCCTCTCTCCGCTACCTCAGCACAACAATGTCAAAACAACAAAAAAAACTAACAAAATTCAGTCCTATTTACAGAATTCACTACTACAGTTTCGCAGTCGCGGCTCATCCAGTCCTCTCTCCGCGCCCTCAACACAACAATGTCAAACAACCTGTAACCCATAACACGGTATATCCGTCGGGTACTTATCGTTGCGGGAACGCTGCCGTGCCGCCTTCCACAGTCCGTCGATCGCCACCGTGTCCTCGGAAAGGCCGTGCGCTAGCAAGCGCTGCCTGGGCGCCGCTCCAACGGACGCCCCATAATGCCCCCACTCGGCGGTTTGCCCCAACTCGCCGGCCGTAACACTTCAAGAACTCTTCTTCACCTCTCCGTCTGTTCCCTTTTCACTATCTCGCGACACTCTTCGAGACACCTAACTACCGTGCAAGCCCAATGCTCTAACATCCCTATTCTCTCTGCCTCCACTTTCCACCGCTTACTACCTGCCGCTCTCCCTGGCAGCGACTTTCCCCCGACACTCCTCGGTGCACTCTCCCGGTGCTTTCCCTCCTACTCCATTCCCCTCCTTTCCCCTCACTGCTTCCCCGCTTTCTTTCACCCCTCACCCCGTCAGTCACCACCGACAACTCCGCCTGGGGGAGAGGAGGGGCGTGCGAGAACCACGAAACGGCGTCTTCCACAGGCGCGGGGCTTCCAAAGTCATGCGTTCATGAATGTGGGGCCTGCCCACACCTGGGGCTGGCGTCACGTCACAAAACATTCGTAGAATATTTTCTGCCCGAAAATATTCTTCAATAGAAGGGTTAACGGAACCATTTCTTCGCCAGATTACTCTTCTTTTCTTCACAAATGTAATTTCTTCGTTTGCTTCACAATCAGTAAACTGTTCTACTCCCTTTTCACCATCTTTGCCATCGTTTTCATCATCTTCGTCGCAGATTGTTAATTCTATTTCATCTACTAGATCCGTCTCCTCCACTTCTGCTTCCATGTCAAAAAATGTCGTATTCTCCTCTTCTTTTACTTAACGTTTTTTTCTTCTAATTCTTCTCTTACCCCATACTCTTCTTCTTCTTCTCCTTCTACTTCTTATTTTTCTTCTTGTACTATCTGCTACTCCATTCCAATCAACATTCCATTCTTACAAATGTTTCTTAGAACACGCCGGATGTCGTGTGGGTGCTTGTGGGTTTGTGGCCGGGCCACGAACGTCACAATATATATATATATATATATATATATATATATATATATATATATATATATATATATATATATATATATATATATATATATATTTTTTTGTCATGTCAGATAAACATTTTTTTGAATAATTTTGACTTTTTTGCAATTTGTGTTTAACGTATATTGTAAACTAGCAAAACCCGGCAGATGTTCTGCCCTTCATCTCCCTCTTTCTCTTTCCCTCTCAGTCTCTCCCGATCTCTCTCTTCCTCTCCCAATCTCTCGTCTCCCCCCCTTCCCCCTTCCCCCTCTCTCCCCCCCTTCTCCCCCTCTCTCACTCTCCGTCTCTGTCTCTCTCTCATTCACATGTAGTTGCAGGTTCTGAACGTCTCTGAGCAGGTGGGGTAATATCAATAAGCGCTGGATCAGCAAAAATATAATAGAATGCTTAATAAGATCACATCCTGTAGATTACGGTGTGAGAAACGTTTCTTTGAGGCCATGGACCCCAAAACTTTAGTTTTTAATGCCTTGGACGGTTTGTTTAGGAGTTATTTAATGATATAGATTGAAAAAAATCCTGCCAAGTGTGTTGCGGGTTGCATTTGACATGAAACTATTGTTATTTGACATGAATTCTACAACGCCAATTTTTCTAAAATTTTAATAGTTATTTTGCTATTTGGGGCGGAGATGAATCCAACAAATGAAAGATAATTAAAATTGGTCCAGCTGTTCTCAAGTTATAAACTGTAACTTACCTGACTTTGTTTTATATATATAGATGTAGCAGTCCACCAACCAAAGTCGCGCAGCACACCCCCTGCTAGCATGTGCTTGGGGCGTTACAATATCCATTAAATACGAGTGGCAAAAATTCAAAATTATTTAAGATAATGCTTATCTAACATATGATAATATGTATATCATTGAATTTGTCTTTTTACATTCGTCATGGTTATCTAAAAAATGTATAGTTTCATTTGAAAAACAAAACAAAAAACAACAACACAAAGTTACCTCAATATCTCAAAAAATACAAATGGTAAAATAGAAATGAATTCATGTAATAATTAGCCTCATTCCATTATGCACTTCTGTGAAAACTACATTGCAATAACTTCAACCCTTCAAAAACTGCAGGAGGTGCTAAAGTTACGTGACTCACCCTGGATAATGTACAGTATGATTATAGGCCTCAAATGCACATGTAGAATTGTGAAACTGTATTTCTCTCCTGAATTGCTAGGCTGTAGCGTTAGGAAGCAATGTGATGAATTTCTTACTTTTGCTTAGTCCTTGGGGATTTTTATGTTTTGGAAATCAACTGATTTGAAATTCTATGGATCAGTACTTCAGGGAACTTTTGCATTAGAATGGATAGTTATGCAAATGCACCCACTGAGCTATTTGAGTATGAGATTTGTTTTAGAGACTCCATAGGTATGCAGTATAATTGTCCCTGCTGACCAGTCTTACTGATCATCACCTTTTGCTCACCGTATGCTCAATCGAAGGCATGTTTGGGTTTTGTGGGTGGGCACCATGCTCAGTATCTCATACTCTACAGCAGGGGTCTTCAACCTGGGTCCTGTGGATCCCTAGGGTTCTCTGGAACATTGACATGGGTTCCACAAGCAGTCACTATATGCTAAACCAAAACACACATAAAATAGAAATCATCTTCACAAGGAATTTTCATTTAGGAATGAGGTAGTGGTTTTCTTATCTAAAATATTAGATTCATAATATTTAAGTAAAAATTACAAAATTAATATAAATTGGATATAAGCATTTATTTTTATCAATTTGTTATTTAAAATATTATTCTGATCATTATTATTCATAAAATGTATTCTAGAAAATAAATAAAATAAAACCTGATTCACTACCTCAGTATTCATTCTCTTATTAAGATGAAATAAAGATACAAGAATAATTTTGCAAAGTTTAGAAGAACAAAGTAAAAGGTTGAAGACACCTGCTCTACAGAAACAAGCATTTAGATTATAACCCTGATTAAGAATCCCCAATTTACATTTCTGTTGAAGGCATCTTATTGTTCAGGAAGCTCTTTAAGCTGGGCAAGAGTTTGTGAATTTGACAACACTGAAGCATATGCATGCTAGCTGTCCATACCAACAAAATATCTCCCAAATTATGGCAGCTACCCTGTTATGGAAATGCACTGCCATTTATCTTAATACACATGGAATATTTTGAATTTGTTAGAAGAAAGAGGAAAATAGTTCCCTTTACTAAAACATGTTAATTGAGCCATTCAATATCAAATTGCACAAAAATGCCCAAAATTTGACCTCCATATATTTTATTACTTCCTATTTTTAGTTCATAGTGCACATAGGATAGAAAAAGTATTGTAATGCAAAAAATCAGTTTCAAGATTGTGATGGAAATACTATTTTGGGATTCCCTGAAACAAGGTAAGTGAATTTTTGATAAGGTGTGACTGTCCAGCCATTTGAGGATAAATATTGCTAGGGTCTAAACTATTCTCAAGAATCAATGTCTGGAAGACCGAACTAGAGACTCTGTGAATTTTAAACTCATCTTTTAATTTTGTGGGTACTTTACATGAAATCTCTAGGACAATTTCAAAGGCTGCGAATTTTTTGCTTGAATAAACAAAGTCCCATTATAAACATGCACAGATCTGCTTTTCATTGAAAACTGAAATTTTGAAAGTTGCACATTTTTATATGTATTGAAACATGTGGTATCATAGCAATCTACTATGTCTGCAATTTTCAGATTTTATCTGGTTCCCCAACAGATATTACAGTTGATAATTTGAAAAACAAACAAACAACCGAAGATTCCATTTTTTAAGAGGGTGTAATTTGTAATGGGTACGTTACTTACCAATGATATTCTACAAAAAGTAACTATAGTGCTATGTGTAAAAACACAGAAAAATTTAAGGCTGAGATTCTATTCCTTCTTTGAGAAATTACTCTCTGAAAATCGAACTTGGCTCATTTGCGTTCCATAGATTTCTCAAATAAAAACATAGAAGGTAGGTAAATAAAATTTCAGTTTGCAGGCCAGAGTATACTTATTCCAATACTTTTTATTGAATTTATTTTGTTGAATGCTAGAACTAACCAGAGCTAAGTAATTTTGAAAAGAGTAAACCTTTACTAACGCAAAAAATGGCGCCCGGCTTAAAACAAAAGTGGCCGCCATTTGTAAACCAGATACAATAAAAATAAATCAAAGATGTTTTTGAACAGCCAAAACATAAGGTAATTTATGTACAAAATATGAATTTTTTTTGAGAATGGTCGAGTGACCAATTTATTAAATTCTGGACCATTTAAAATGGATTGACCCTCATATGCAATAAGGAACGGAAAAAAAATATTGTGCTGGTCCCGTTTTCAGCTGTTCTGTTTTTTCGAAAATGCCAAAAAGTGAACATCTGAAAACTTCAAAATTGGAGATAGCGATTTTTGCTTTAAACAAAGTCTGTTGTAAAAAAAATTCAGCCCTGCAAAAACCTTCATGCACAATTTTTTGAGAAAACGAGCTGTTTTCGCGTAATTGGTCTGAAATTTATGCAATTTAAAAAAAAAAAAAAAGTATCAAAACCTTGAACGAAATTTTTTCATTCAAGTTTCTCTTCCTATGTAAGAACATATCTATATATATAAAAGAAAGTCGTGTTAGTTACACTATTTATATCTCAAGAACGGCTGTACCGATTTGGCTGAAAATTGGTGAGCAGGAAGCTTAGAGCCAGGAGACGGACATAGGATACTGTTTATCCCGTTCGACAGCGTTCCTGTGTGAGAACGCACGTTTTCGCGTGATTTTGCATGTTAGCGGTCATTGTTGCCAGTTTTAACCCATTGTTGTAACGCCGCACTGATAACAGAAGGCGATAATGATAGCCTCCTTTCGTTCGCCGTTATATCTGTATATAGTCGTGTTAGTTACACTATTTATAACTCAAGAACTGCTGTACCGATTTGGTGAGCAGGAAGCTTAGAGCCAGGAGACGGACATAGGACACTGTTTATTCCGTTCGACAGCGTTCCTGTGTGAGAACGCACGTTTTTGCACGTACGCAGCGCAACAAGGATTGTGCAGTTTCTCACAGTGAGTGCGACGCGAGAAAAAGATGGGACCGGCTGTTAAGGCGGAACAGAGTTCGCCGGGTCAGCTAGTGGTAAATAAAGTAGTGGTGCTATAGGATGGCACAGACTTCCTCGCACTAGTTAGTTTTCTGATCTCTCGTCTCGAGTAGCTTTTGGGTTATGCGTTATTCTCTTCCCAGCTGCCATTTTTGCTGCTTAAAGGGCATTTTCTCAACTTTTCGTCTCCGTAGTGGTAGAACTTAAATAATCATGTCTCGAAGACTATTATAGAAGTCTACAGCCCGTGACCGATGGCCGAGGTGGTTAAATGGCGTGCATGGATTCAGCGCTTCGGTGCGAAAACACGCGGATTCGAATCACGTCCAGGGATTTTAATTCGATGATTGTAGTGTTGCAGAAAAATATTGAGAATTCGAGAAACTATTGAAAATCATTTGAAAAACTTCTATTCTCAAATACAATCAATACATATAAATAAATCGGAAGTGCCTGTATGTGATTTTCGAATTTGCAACTTTTAAACAATTTTTCAACTCTTATTCGATTTCTACAATGTATGTCACATAAAATCAATTGTCTGTCTATCCCTCTGTATGAACCGTTTTAACGAAATACTGCTTAATCTCTCAACTTATTTATTTGACGTCAAAAACAGTTGAAATAGGTGTGTGACGTGCTACGGGGAGAAGTGAATTCTGGGCACGTTTTCTAAAATTCTATGTTCCCTACACAAAGCCATATACTTCTTGAATTTTGATTACAGAAAGAAGAGTAGCGTTTTTTGCAAGGATTGATAAAATATTCGCTCCGATGTAATAAAATCTATTTTCAAGGGTAAACCAGGAATAAATTTAAGCTCTTATCTCTCATGTCCTTCGTCAAGGAATAAAACTTCCTGTCGCGACAACATGGAGAACGATAATTTAAATAACTATATTTCCCACTGAATTATAGAAGACGTGCACAGACAATGAAGTTACATTTATTGACTTGAAATTTGAATATATTATAGACCAGGGGCAGTCGGTACGGAATTCTATTGGCTGTGCCATTTAGTGAATATCGATAACAAAACCTCGATGTTACCAATTATCGAAGTTAACATCATTTCGATATTTTAAAACTCATTTTGTAATCCCTAAAATAAAATTTGTGGGCAGCAAAATTTAATTTTGCAGTGACCGTGTTTATTAAAGTTATAATGAAGATTAAACTGAAAACCACTAAAAATAATAAGAAAAAATAAAAATACTCAGCGTGAACATCTGAGCGCTGACAGTAATCTTAGGTCACGGCTTCTTGAGTTCGCCGAAGTGTACGGGAAGAAGAGGAGACGCCCACTGCGTACGCGCCTCTCCATGTGCGAAACACTAGGAAAGACGAAATACCAGGGCATCGGAGTCATCCCGAGAGAGAGATAGTCTCCAAGATAAAGATAGTGCCATTAGTGCACTCTATCGAATAGAACGTGAACTACTGTGCCAGTTCGATTTTGGCACCGTTTCATTCATAAGAAACGTAAACAAACCAAAACAGCGTTCTTTATACGGTGTTAAATGGGCAGACACGATGGCAATCCGTTGGTGGCTCGGAGGTTTAGGAGGCGACCGACAGCACTCCACTTTCTGCATTTGAAGAGTATTGATAGAGCATCGAATGACTAAGCGCTCATTAAAATGAATTACTATAAAGAAAAATTTTTTGAAGAAACTATATTTTATACACACATTTGTGTTTGAATTTTTTTTTTTTTTTTTTTTTTTTTTTTTTGTGGTGGTGGTGCCGTGGCACACTAGCACCACCCTACAAGCTGCCACTGTTACAGACACTACCCGTGGGACCAACTTTTACCATGATATTTTTAAAGGTTCCGAATATCTCTCGCTTACGAATGTTGTTGCTATACGACGCTTCTGTGGCGTAGTGGTATGGGTGTCGGCTCTTAGGATCTGGTAGCGGAAATAAATTTTTGCTGGTTGAAAATACTTTTGCAAGTTAATCTAATAGTATAATATAGTGGAACAGTTAGAAATGATGCGAAAAAGTGTGTGCTTTGGTCGCACGTTTTATTCTTAAATAAAGTAAAGTTTACTTTACCTGTTACATCCTTCTGGATGATATATCATACTTTTCTTTTTAATTATAACTTAATTTAGGAACCTGGGGCTTTGGGCCTGTACAGTTAATATGATGGACTCTATAAATAAAAGCAAACATTTATGAATGCTTCATATTGATTTAGCTGATATCACTAAAGCATTGAATGCTCCTGTCTAGGGCATATTCATGACTTGCAAGAGTTCAAGTTGTCTTCTAAAACCAAGCTTCATTGCTCCACATCCAAGATTAAGGCAGAGTGAGAAACCAGTATAAAGTAATTGGTTGGTGTGCAGAAATGATGACAGGGCATATGCAGCTGTTTTCATTATAATATTTTTTTTCTTTTCAGGAGCTCAGTTCAAAGAAAGATGAATCTATGCACAAGAAGGTGAAACATAACCATGGAACCAGTGCAGGACAGTCTTCAATTCAGGTAGATATGAATTGTGAAAATTCACTCTTTGATTTACACTTTAAAGGAAGCATCTTGGGTTAAGTTCCATTTGATAAATTTTGATAATATACATTCTTCTTCTATTCAGTGAGAGGAATTTGTAATTTTTCAATAAAACAAGTGGCATATACTATCTCAAATTACACGGTGTAACACAATTTTTGTTTCTGGGTTATCATTTTCTAATTGGTTCTATTGTAAAATAATTAGGAAACATTTCTTTCCTCCAAAACTTTGCTTTTGAGGTCAGGAGAACAAAAATTGGTATTTCCATACTGTCATTAAGGGAACTTATACATTTTCAGGTTTATCTTTATTTAAGGAAAAACGAGAACGTTGTATTCTAAATCAATAACATAATTTAACCAAAATTATACAAATTAATGTCAAGAAACCTAGAAATGTGTAGTTTTGCAACATTTGCACGAGTATGTCGTATCACTTTCACGAATAAGTCCCCAAATATAGTCCACTATGTGTTCATTGTAGGTTCCCTGGTTGCTACATTCAAAATGTTGCATGTCCTGATGCAAAGACTCTCCTTGCCCCTTGGAACAGGCACCCATGTTGTCTTTGAAGATATCAAGGTGGGCTTCAAGGATATGTATTTACAGAGATATCCTACACCTCGTGTTGCTGTATTTTTTAACCAGTCTCTCTATCAATTCAACATAGTTCTCAGCTTTACAATTTCCAAGGAAGCCTGAAACTACTTTAACAAAACTGATCCATTCCTTATTCTCCTTTGCGTTGAAAAGCTTGGGAAACTTAACACTTGATAACTCTTGATTTGAGGTCCAACAAATATGCCAGCTTTAACTTTGCTTCCGAAAGCATTGGGAACAGATGTTGTAGATGCTTCAATGCTGCAGATACCATGTTCAATGCTGCAGATACCATGTTCAATGCTGCCATGAATTGATTCATCAGCCTCATTTTTATGTGCAAAGGGGGCATTAGAACTTTTTGAGGGTCAAGAGGCTTCCATTGAAGGTTGTGATTCCATAGAGAGGACTCAGTACATTTAGCCCAATACTGTTTATGGTAGTGTGCTTTAGTGTCTCTGCTATCCCACAGACATAGATAGCATACAAACTTAGTAAACCCTCCTTGAAGACCCATCAAGAAGGCAATTATTTTGAAGTCTCCTGTAACTTCCCAATCATATTCTTCGTATTTCAATGCATTTAGCAAACTCTTCACATTGTGGTAATCTTCTGTAAGCTGTACTGAATGGGCATGGGGAGTTGACAGAAACTTACTCTTATGGAGTATTACTGCTTTCAAGGTCTTTAATAAACTGTCTACATAGATCCACCACTCACTAGGATGAAGAGTAATTCCAATGTTCTCAAACAAACCAGTTACATCATGACAATAGCAGAGTTTATTTTCTTTGATGAACAATATGGAAAAATTGTTATGTCACTTTCTCAGATTTGACACTCACCATTTGATCCAGCAAGTTCCACTGCAACTGTCATCATCAGTGCTGAGGAGGATTAGGAACAGGACGTTCAGGGCCATGTGGCACAGGAGCAATGGATGATGGTATTTTTAGATAAATGACTGTAAGTACTGTCTTGCCAGGCTGTCGTTTAGAAGAGTCCACCCTGCAGAAGTAGCAGTTCATAGAATCTACGGTCCTTGCCAAATTCTTGGAACTTCATAGCCCTCTTTTTCACCTTGGGTCCATCCTCCCAGAGTGTTGTGTGGTGCTCAGGAATTGTCCTGGTCTGCAACAGACATCCTGAAGTAAGCCTTGCCTAGAGTCAGGTGATTTCGGTTCGTGGGTCAGGAGTTGGGGGAGATGAGTCAGTCCATAGACACTTAGGCTCTGGGTTTGAAACCCATGAAGGCGAATGTTTTCAGTTGTGTCTGAGGGGTGGGGCTAATCCAAACCTGGAACAAAGATAAAAAAATCTAGGTGGGGTGAAGGATATAATGGCCAAATTTATGAAGGCACAGGACCGAGGTAAGTCTGTCTTATATTTAAGTGTGCCAGTGTGTTCTTCACTTCCTCCAAGAGGGTGGTAGGTTCTGTGAGAGGCCGTGGGCGATTATTAGAAGTTGAAATCAATAGGACACTAATACAAGAGTCTTTGCCATTTTGTAGCATCACTAGTTTTTAACTGTTATAGTGCAAAACATTGAACCAAATTTATAGTAGCAATATAGATATAATGAAACAAAAATATTGATGATTGTTTGATAATAACAGTAAGTCATTGGCATCTGTCTATAAGTACAAGAATGGAAAGATTGTTGTGATACATATGGATAGATTTGATGGCTATGCTAGATTACCAAGTTTATTATTAATAATGTCAATAGTGAAGGGACTATGAGTCGGGTGTTTATTTTCTTTCTTTCTTTTCAAGGAATCTTTGTATTTGTTAATTAGTGTTTGTGTATATCTGTGAAAAATGTAGTAACCTCCTTGTACATTTCTTATGTCTGCTTTACTCTTGGTTGAGTTTTTATGAAATATTGATTTCAGGGAGGTGAGACTGGGAAAGGAAAGAAGAGAAAACGCAGTTCTGAGGTTAATGAAGAGTCACCAAGCAAGAAAAAGAAGAAACATTCATCAGAGGTGTATGATCAGTCACATTTGGAAGACACTCTACCACAATTACAGAGTGTATCAGTTGATGATGTTAATAGGAGTATGACTGCAGCAAGAGCTGAAAATATTTCTTTTAGCAAGAAAGAAAAGAAGAAGAAGAAGAAGAAAAGTAAACACAAAGAAATTTGTGATGAATCGTTGACAGGGCCCCCAGTTACAATTACAAAAGTGAAACGAGAGATTACAGAAAATGATAATCTGTCCGGAAGTTCTAGTGATAAAAAGCAGAAGAGACACAAGAAAAGTAGTGTTGAACAAGAAGTGAAAGATACTTTTTTAGAAATAAAGCAAAATGAAAGTAGAGAAATTAGTGATAAGGAGAAAAAGAAGAAAGGTAAACGTAGAAGCCATGAAAGTATACAAGGAGAAATATTCCAGGCAAATGAAAAGAAAATAGAACTTGCTTCTCCAACAAATTCTTCCTTGGGAACTGAAAAGCGAATTAAGAAGGAAAAGAAACATTCACAAGAGAGTGAATCCTTCGAAACTACGGATACTGAAGTAAGGAAAAAGAAGAAACATAAACATAAAAACAAAGGGGAAGGTGAAGTGCCTGATCAAGACACTGAGGAAGATATTTCTGTCAAAAAGAAAAAGAAACATAAGCACAAAGAGTTTGATGTACCCAAAGTGAAGCAAGAGAATTTTTGGGAGCGAGAGACTAGTCCAGATTTCTTGAGCCACTTGTATCTTACACAGGCTGCTCCTGAGGATAAGTAGAAATTTTTATACTGAGTGGGAGGCATTGATTATGGCTGTTATAAATTACTGAGTGATTGTATTTAGGTTAACAATTACTACCTTGGTTGAGGTAGTGAGGGAGAATTCAAACAATTCCAATGTCTGTATTGGATTGAAATTTGTTCCTATTCATAAAACTTGAGGGTATATTAATTGTTGAGAAAACTGACATTTGTCAAGGATTTTAATGTTTAAGGAAACATTTGTGAAATATTGACCTTCTGATTTGAAGGACCTGACGACCTCTCAATTCAGGACTTCTGCAAAATTTCAATGTAACCCAACTGAAACACTTGTGCTTCTAACATTGTTTCAATGAAAGATATCCTTTTAGGAGAATATCTCCAATCATAGCCACAAAGGGTTATTTTGTAGAACCTTTTCTAATGCAGCTCAGCATTATCACTTATCTCTCTGGTAGTTCTTCAAGCAGAAGCTAGCTGTGTAAATGACAAATGTGTGGGCTTTTTCTGAATAGGTCTGTGCAAATGATAATTTTGATTGCTGAATGAAACAAAACAGAGTAGATATGTATATATGAAGATATATAACCCTAAAATTGTATATAACAAAACTTTTTGTATGTGTATAGGAAGGAACTGTCGGTTGGAAATTAGCATTTTCTAAAATTCAGTTGAATGCAGAAATGTTATCTTACTTTACCTTATGATTATTTTGTGAGATTATATCTCCTAGTTACTTTTTGTTCCTTTAAGAAAGCTTGGAATATAGTTGTATTCATTTTCATGATATCTTATATCTTAGACTCATTTTGGCGCTTTTCATAACAGTTACTTAATTTATCTTTATAATAAGCATAAATTATTAAGAATGAAGATCTTACTTTTTTATTACTTGAAAACAATTGATGTAAATTGTTGACATTGTTAAAACTTTTTTATTGTTATTTAGAAGACGAGAAAAGGCAAATATTTTGCTGTGCTGTTGAATTGATAAGTTGCTGTTCAAACTTATATTTGACAGCATATTACCCTTTGGGAAATTCAAGGGCAAATTGACATTGTCTTTCATCTTGGTCTTTAAGAAATGTTCACCTTTGTAAACTTTAATTAGTATTTTTAAAGGTTTAATTCTGCTCTGGAAATATGTTGTGAGCAGAAAGTGTGGGCTTATTGTACAAAAGTAGCTTGGGTTAAACATTTGATATCTTCCTTATTTCAATTGTTTCATTCAAAATAATTTTGATATGATAGTCAGTCTTGCATGCTTTGAAAACAATTTTTTATATAATTTTTTTTGGAGAACTAGAATATATAATATTCCTTGCATTCCCTCTAAAACATTTGCTGATAAGGGTGGACTTATGAACAGTTTTTGAAAGAATTTGATACGGGAACCCTGCTGATGAAATGTCAAACATTTTGAACTGGATTGAGTTTTTTAGAGTTGTTTGACTGTTTTGTCTTTCGTTTCCCGTTCTTGTTTGTTTCACAGTAGTTTCAGCCATTTGTGTTAAATTTGCTGTTTTACAAATACAGGAAATTCTCACTTTTACTTTAGTGTATTGTGCTGCTGATATTTAATTATCTTGTGAACATATGCTTGAACAGGTTTCTAGATGATGATGGTCTACTCAATTTTAAATGTTTTCATGAAGATCTTATATTTTTTTTGTTTCAATGGGGTGAGGGACTTCCTTTTTAAAAACTGGATAAGGCAATGCTTTTCTTTTTTCTCTTCCTTCTTTATGACATAGATGAATTTTGTTGTTGGATTTTACGCTTCACATCTTACTCAGTGACAGTACATGTGGTTACTTCGGTGTTACATCACATAAAAATGGTATTCTCCCCCAGTGGGTTTCAGAATGTGTTGTGTTCGGTTCATTTTACTGTCACCTGAATTGACAGAGGTTCGACGTACAAAGATGCGTGCCGTTTCGTCATCTGTTGGGCTATCTCCTTGCATCAGCCGTGTCCCCCCGGTGCCCTCTACCGTCTAATCTAGCCTAAGCTTCATCCCGGCCCGCCTTCATCTCGTTCCAAGTGGCCTGCTCCGTGTGCCTCGGTGCGAGCTCGCGGCCTCGTGACTCTCCCCCCCCCCCTCCCCTGCCCGGCGCGGGCGGCGGCTGCGCCGGCGCGGCGTTCCTTCCGTTTGCAGATCGCGGACGTGCGTTACGTAAAGTCCGATGTCCGCGCGGCGTGTGGGGAGCGTGCGCGGGTGGGCTAGGGCGGCGCAGGGCGGTTGACCCCGAGCAGGTGCCCGCCAGCTGCGTGTCAAGGGCGCACCTGGCACGTGCGGATCAACTTCCCGCGCCCGGACACGCGTGCCTCGGCGGACGCAGGAATCCGCGAACGCCTCCCTCTCTCACCCCTCTCTCTCACATTCCCTTCCTCTCTCACACTTCCTCTCTCACTATCCCTCTCACTCTCCCCCTCCATCACTCTCCCCCTATCCTTCACTCTCAGCTCCCTCACTCTCCCCTCCCTCACTCTCCCCTCCCTCACTCTCCCCCTCCTCTCCCCTCTCTCATTCTCTTCCTCTCTCTCCTTCCCCCTCGCTCTTTGCTGGCTCGCAGCGCTGAGCGCGATCCCATGGGCTCTCGACGCGCTCGCACTAGGCGACTACCTGAGCGTCTTTCTCCGAACCATCTCGGTTTGCTGGACTCTCCGCTCCCGCTTTCGCCTAGTATCCCAGATAGTTTCCACTCTAGACGCATCTTCATGTTCCCGATTCGACTCACCCATATAGATTTCTATTCATTTTCCTTCCCCCTACCCCTTTTCTTCCTCCCGCCGATCTCCCCCACACTTCATTTTCACACTTCGCATCGCCGGTCTGATTTCCGATTATCTCCTTTGTCCTTTTATTTGGCTCATTTCCTCACCCTAACCCAGGAACTTTCGTTTGTGGTTCTGACGTAGATGAAAAATAGTTTCTTCTGGATGGTCCTGGTTTAATTTATCGTTTCATCTGTGTCGGCTGCCTCTCCCATTCTCGCCGCTCTCTTCTCTCCTTGTGCCTCCTCGCTGTCCATTTCCTCCTTTCTCTCTCCCTCCCCTTCCGCTCGTTGCGTGCGGCTGTGGCCTGGCGACTGCCCGCAGCCACCTGGGAGCGCACGCGACCGCCGATCTCGCGGCGGGCCGCTCGAGCCCCTCTCCCTCTCCCTCTCCCTCTCCCTCTCCCTGACCCCTCCCCAATGGCCCGTGGCGCGAACGGCATTGCTCCCGCACGTGGTTCTTTCGTGAAATGTGACACTTTCTTTTTATTTGGACGCGAGGAATATTTGTATATTAAGCTATTAAGGTTTTTGTTTTTAATTTTATATTTATGCGATTTTTTAAAGACTTGCTCTTTTTGCTGTAATCTTACAAATGTCTTTCTGAATTATTTGTAATATTTTGTCTTATATTTTGAAAATATAGTTTGTATGGTAATGTAGTTGTGTTTATTTGTGTATTGACATTAAAATTGTTTGTTTGAAATGGCATATCAATGCTTCTAGGCATGTATGTAATCATGGTTTTTGTTTTGGCAATGTTATGATAAATATATCAGGGATGAATTTTCTTGTTTTGTTTGTCGGGCAATGTGGATGACCGCTTTTATTGCGAGGTCTCTTTCTTCCCGTTTCAAACAGCCAAGTTAAAGGAATGTGTCTTGTTAATTATGAATAAAAACATGAGTTACGTATTTGTTTATATATTTTCTTGTGTTTAGCAATCTCTTCGAAGACCCAAATACCATTTTTTAAACCACTTGTACCTCTTCAGTTGCCCTGGTGGTTCTTGCTTTACTTGTTAAATAATTGTTTGCCAAAATTAGCATTGGAGGTCGAAGATCGAAGCATCGATCACCCTGATGCTCCTTGACCTCTAATTCATGATAACACTGCAAGTGCAACATGACATAAATCAGTCCCCTTGTCATAGAAAAAAACAACAACGTAAGATTAGTGTTCAATTATGGACAACTAATTAAAATGGTCTCACTGAATAGGCTTACCATGCTTTGCTTGTCAAATCAGAAAGAAAATGTAATATGAACAATTCATTGTTTCACAATTTTAATCTTAGTTGATATTTAATCGTGAAAAAATTGGTGTTTTATCCACATCACTTGGTTTGCAGATGTTTACAATAAATGAGCATGAAGTTACTTTTGACCCTTATAGTATTAGAAAATGTTACTTAATGCTTACCTAGGTAAGTTCATTTTCTTGACATTTCTCATTTCTACTTCTGTGGTTGTGAATATACAATGATTAATAGGAAATATTCCGAAAATAAAAAAGTATGCTACAGAAAGAAGTGTGAAGAATAATATGCTAATCTGAAAGCTGTAACTATTCAAACTGATCACAAAAAAACATGCTTTCTTTATTTTGTGACGTTAACTTTTAAATGCACAAAACTCGCTTATCTCGTTCAAATCCCATGAATGACTTTGTATAAAGGCCTTTCCCGAAAAACGTAGCAAGTCCACTGTAGGGCGCCCACGCGCACTGCACCCCTCTTGGGACGAGATGAAATCACATTATTGGAGACTCTCGTGTCACATCGATTCCTAATTGCTTGAGTGACGATGGCAGTTTATTTTTTCTTCTTGGCCACAAGATGAGAGAAAAAAGTTCCCAAAAGTCAAAGATCTCGTACTAAATGCACGAGAAGTAGTGTGTTAATTGTGAACATAATATACAGTTCGCAGAACGAGACATACACAGGCATTCACAATTATTATTATTATTGTAATTATTATTTAACTGCCACCGGGTCATACCCAATTGCAGTTCAAATAAATGTATGTATGTATATGTATACCTTTCTTACTGTTCGGTATTCGATTACTCGAAAATGTAGAGTTTCCCTCGAAAACGTTAGTATCGTTTTTGCATTTTTTTTTCTTTTTTCAAAGTAGTTCAAAAACAGTATGGGAGCGTCAGACTCGTCTTTGCGCATGTTATCTTTAGATTGCGGATTTTTAGGTTTTAAAATTGCGTTTTAGGTGCCTAAGATGGTTCTTTCAGCTTATCGATTAGGCTTTTTCAATGGTAGAATAGGCACAAATAAAACAGGAAACTTACAAAAAACACACCTTTTTATAATATATTTCTCAAACATAAATCAATAATATAGAATCAGTATTGTATATTTTGCGATAATACTATTTAGGAACAAGCTTGTTTGTCCTCTAATTATTCGTACTTATTTTGCCTCGAAATAAATTACTAATACTTCAAGTTTTCGAGAGAAAATGAATGTCTATTAATCGGTAAAGATCACTTTTCTTTCGCGGAAATTCAATCGCGTTATCTTAGAAACGGAGGCAGGCTTTTCCACGAAGTCAGGATGTAGTGACCTGGAGACTTTTGTCGCAAGATCCTTGTTCTGTATGTATAAGGAAAACGTCCAACATTTTCAATTTTTAAACCCCAGTCAATAAGGCAATACTAAAACGTAGATACGGTAACAATATACAAATACGACCGTTTCTTATCAGTGTAAATTTTAAAATGTGTCCTTATACGCTCTCGGGGTTACGCCCTCCCTCTGTGCGCACCAACACGAAAAAGGCTCAACGCAACTGAATGATGATTTTTATTAATTATCTTTAAATTATTTTACATTATTCAAGTTTTATTCTGTATTTTAATTATGCACATTCAAGAATAATAATGAGTAACGCTGAAATATTAATATTTATTCCCAATACCTTTTTTGTTTAGAATTCGACACTCTGACGTCTTTTGAATGGTCTGTCCTAGCCGGCGGCGCTAGCCGAATGCGTTTACTACGCTCCGTGAAGTCACGAAGGTTAAGCGCATTCGAGACTCGCGGGCTCGTGGTTGGGTGACCGGCCAGGAACCCCGGGACCTAACGTCGTCGAGCCCCTGGCCGAAGGGATAAATGACTGACTGCGACGTGACGAGACTTGACAAAGATTAAAAGAAGTAAAATGCACTTTAATGGAGGATTACTCCCCAGTGCTAAAGCGCTCAACGCCCCGTAAGGGGGCTTGGAGACGTAACAAAATTTTATATATATATATATATATATATATATATATATATATATATATATATATATATATATATATATATATATTCTGTCTCAGCCTGAAAAGGTGGCCCCCACGTTCGACGCGTATGACAGTTGGTATGCCTACCTCGCAGGAGGACCGATACACAGCCCAGCGCTGCCCCCTTGGACCTAGAGTTCACTCACGAAAACTCCTTCCCTTGACCTCTCTAGTTGCCCTCTGCATTTGGGCAGTTTTTGCTTTAACTTCTGTATATTTCAATAGCGAAGTTGTTGATTGTAGCCCGAACATGCGACAACTGGCACGAGCCGGCACTGCTGTTTAAATAGTGATTATGGCGTATTTATCTTTTCAAATGACCATGTATTCCATCCGAACCTTCATCACATCCATAATCACTTACCATTCACCTCTCACGATCTCACCTACTATACAGTGAAAGGCAATGGTGGATCACCACTGCGGTGATCTGCCAGGAAAAGAGAGGCCAACACTTTTTTATATCTACATTTTATTAGTAATCGTAAACAAAATAACAAATACCGAAGAATCTTTTTAAAGTTTGAACTTATACTCAACATTTTGGTATCATCCTGCTATTGAGTGAATCTTCATTTTCCTTGGTGGTGTATAAGAAAGAAACTCCGTTCTTATCATCGAAGACCGCCAGTAATTCACGCATCATGTATTGAGAGGTAGGCGTACTGCACTACTGAAATTAACCTTTTTGTAAATAAAATTATTGTTCCCGGACAGAGCATAAATCACTTAACAGATTTGGAGTAAAGAGGGTTTCAAACAATTAATACACCAAAAGTAGAAGCTGCAAAACATCAAAATTCTTAAGCAATACTACTAAAGAAGTACCGAGGTACTTGCAAATAAAAAAAAAAACACGAATAAGGAGCCGTCCATAAATAACGTGAGGCGATTTTGGTGATTTTTCGATTCCTCCTCCCACCTTGTGAGATGTGATATTTGGCTCGACCCCCTCCCCTCTAATCTCACGTGAGATTTTTGAAAGTGCATATTTTTAATGTAAATACGTTAATTTGTGATTGATTGCTTTGGGATTTATTTAAAAAATATAATTTGCTTAATTATATTTATTTAAGACTAGATATGATTAGTATTTAGAAAACAGAGTGACTGAATTACAATAAATATTATTGCACTTCAAAAAACGCTCGATAATTTTTCTTTAAAAATTCTGTAATAATACAGACAATTAGATTTATCTCATTAATGATACAAATTTTGGTAATTTTTGTTAGATTTCTTTTCTCAGTATACTATGCTACTTATTGTAGCATTCACATAAACGCGATAAAAATTATTGTGTAAAATTTAGCCATATTTTTGTATAGAAACGTGTTTTACTTAAATTGTCACAGTCTTATCGCAATTTAGCACTTTTTAGCGAAAAAAATTACGTGATATTTGCCGAGACCCCCCCCCTCTACCACGTAAGATTAGGTGAGATTCGCTTGACCCCCTCCCCCTCCCCTAAAGACCTCACGTAATTTATGGATGGCCCCCAACTTATGACGAAGGTGAAAACCCGGAAACCTTGCTTAGTAAGTGTAATTTAGGGTAAGCTGGAGGGAGTGTCATGGAGGTTGAGGATGGGAAGAGTGACTCTAGGATTAACGTTTTGTATAGTAAATGGGATTTGAGTCAACGTGGACTTATGGATTTTTCCAAGTTTAGAGTCTGGCACTAAGGGCTAAATTTAAGTTTGAGTAAATCTTTTTGTTAGTGAGTAAACACGCTGATAAATAAGTTCGACGTTAAATTTTCCGTAGAGTTTGTTTATTAGAGGCAAACCAGGGGGCGTTATCCGAGGTCCAGAGGATTTTACTTTGAAATGTTTGATTTCCTTTCAGGTTTGATTGCGCAGCACCACCCAACCAGAACAAGCGTATGTTAAAGACGATCTTTAAGGCTGTTTTATGAAGATGGAGGGTTGTGTCAGTTTGAAGCGCCGATTTGTCATCGGGTAGAGATTAAAGTGCAACGTACTTTTTGTTCATCCGATGAATGAGGTGGGATTGGAATGAACTCTCGAAACAAAACCGCTTGCAAACCTCTCCTCTCCTTACCGGAACAATTACGCCAATTGGCATGGCAACGCCGGTCGCCGTAAGCCTCTTATCAGGGGTTGGATCGGGGCGTAGTGCCTATCAGCGACTTAAGCGCCCTCGGCGCGGCACCTATTTGCGAGAGCCCGTTGATAAGGGTGGGGGGACGCGACGCTGTTTGCGAACACGAGGAGCTCCGGGCGATACGCCGGCAGCGCTGCAGTGAGCTCATCTGGCTTTCTCCCCTCGATAACAAAAGATCGATGCGGCGCGCGGTCGGAGGTTGCGCAGCGCGCGCAAATAGACGTCAGTGCGCGCCGGCCGAGGGCGCAACAGGCGGAAGTTTACAGCCCAGAGACGCCGTGGTAGAAGGAGGCATGCGGCTAATAGTACCAGTGTGTTACTGTGAGCTTGATACAGTCGACTCCGGCTATTATAAACTTCTGGGGAGTAACATTTATGGTTCACTATATCCGAGGTTTACTATATCCGAAGTTCACTATATCCGATGATGTTCAAATAAAATAAAATGTCTTCATAACGATTGATTTTATTCCGATCCGCTACCTTCACCTCAGAGGAGACTTCTTCGATTATGATCTTTAGCCGACGATTCTTTTTCCAAGCTGCCTAGTGTTCGAACTTGTGGCACTGAGGCGATATATTCTTTTCCAGGAGGGAATTAATTTCCAGGACGTTGTATTTACTACGTTCACTGTAGCCGAAGTTCAGCTTCACTATAACCGAATCTACTTATGCTTCTTTGTAATGTAAGTGAAACGGGACCAGTGAATGTAGTTCACTATAACCGAAGTTTCAGTTTATACGAGTTCACTAAAACTGGAGTCAACTGTAATTCAGGAAGAGTGTAGGATAACTTTTTACAAATGGAAAGTGAATTAGGCCATTAAAATAAACAGTGTAAACACGTGTAAGTGCGTTAAAAGATTATTTTGTTCCTTGACTTTAAAGTACTCTGATGACTCAGAGAGATTTTTATTTACAGAATTATATTTTGACATTCTTGACATTCAGAAAAATATATTCATTAGAAATTTATTTATCATTGAAATAATTTGTTTAGTATTTTAAAGCCGATGACCTTGATTAACTATTACGATTAATTATTTTTCATCATTTTTGTTCTCGTCGCTCCTTTAGTTTTTTCTGGTACTGTCCGTGATTGCATCACATTTTGCGGACTTGGGGCAAGTTCTGAGTCATTGAAGAACAGAGTTTATACCTTTATACATCGGCTAAACGTGCACACCCTAACCTAAAAAAAGAAGGGGAGCAACTATATTTCTGAGCCCCCTTTTCCAATAAACTTTACTTACATATGACTTATATTGGAAAATAAATAAAATATTTAATAAAAGCCAATTTTCTTCTTTTTTTGGTTTATTTAAGGTAAAAGTAGAAATTTAATTGAATTATTATTTCCGAAAGATCATAAAGTTTCATAAGATCTTGAATAGAAAAATATAACGAGTTTCCCTTTTTAAAATAATTTTTGGTTTATTAATTGTAGGAAATATTTAATTCCAATTCATTTCCCCTTGTCATTGCAAAATTCTCGTGTCGTTTTTCGGATAGCCTTCTTTTAGACTTACGAGTAATACTTCTTACGTGGTAAGGAACCGGACGTCCAGGATTTGTGTTGAGTTTACTCCTCATGCGGAAGAGCGAAGAAGTAAATAGCGTGGGATATGTGAGTGTTAGGAAATGTTGAAGGTCTGCTTACGAAATAACTAAAGATAAGAGATTCAGAATGAAGAACGGACGAGAAGAAGAAATAGAAGTGCGAGAATGACCCCCTAATCCTCAGAACCTAATAGCATCACGTTCGGAGAAAAAAAGAAAAAAAAAAAAAAAAAAAAAAAAAAAACAACAACAAGGGACGGGAGGTCAGATGTAGACTCATAAGAATGATACAAGAAGTGAGGTTGAGGTAAATGAAAGAGTGCCTCTTTATGAATTTATGAATGGTGACCCCTACGACAGTGTCGTCGATGATGGCGAGGGTGACGATAATTAGACGAGATGGAGGGTTGCGGGAAGGGACGTATTGCGGCAACGTGGGAACACACTTTATCTGATTTCTCATCCAATATCTCCTTAGCCTGGGTGACCCTCCTGCTTGCAGCGTTAATCGATTCTCAAACCAATCAGCACCCCCTACAGTATCACTACCTCTGTCGTAGTCCTCAGACTGGCTGAGTTCAGCTCAGAGCGACATTGCCGCTGACTCTGCAGCGACTTTGACCGGGATGTCTCAGGGTTCGAGTCCTGACGGTGGCGTATAGGTCGTATTCAGCTGCTGACTGGAGAGTTATAGCGGTCTGTTGCTCTGATAGGAATTTTTCCGTGGTTTCACCGTTCAACACTACGCGAATGCAGGAGCCAGTATCCTAACAAACGGGCCTCGGACCGTGCGTGATCTTCCCTTCCTCTTTGTCCTATCCTCTGTATCACTTACACTTACATGCACTACGCTACTCCACATATCGAGAGAGTCGGGAGCTCAGAGCTTGTCCCGGCCGAGACGGTGCCCCACTGGGGTGAGGAAAATCCCTACAAGCCGAAGTGTTGATCGAAGTCTGATCTCACCATCCATTTGGGGCGAGGAACAATGACGCCTCCAGACATAAAACATTCATGTTCACACAGACGCGAACAATGGCAGTACCAGTTGACGCGCCCGAATCATCAATCAATCATAGTCCTCAGATTCAATTGAAGCAAGCAAATCTTCGCCTGCATGGTCAGTTGTTGCTACTATAAGACATTGCTTCCTGGACGAGGACAGTTACGAATGTAGTGCTTCCTGGAGAAATGAAGAGATACAAAACGATTAAAATTTTTTTAATGTTAATGAAAGAATATAAGAAAAGGACAAGAATGGCTCCAACATGTGGAAAGAATGAGTAACAGTAGAATTCCCAAACTCATCTTACTACATCGAGTCGGAGATCCGAGAACCTTATTGAAGAGGTGGGAAGACTTTTTAGAAACAGAAAAGACGATGACACCTTATCCTGGAATGAAATATTTCATGTAATGGACGCTTTATTATCAAAATATTATGAACGAAAATTCTCACCGCAAATAGAAAAAACAAAAACAAATGTGAACTTAGCCCGCTATCTTTCATATCAAAAGACAGCTGAAGGGCTGGTTAGAGAAACAAGACAAGCTACACCAGTCACGGGAAGTCTCTCGCTATTCGTAAATGCCGTCTCGTTTTTCGCCAAACTATGAATTTTTATATATTATTTTTCTATGTATGAAGTGCTTCTGGCAGTGAAACAACAAGCCATACTTTGACCAAAATTGAGATATTAATATTTTCGATTAGCTTTTTGTGTCTGGTGTGGCTTATCGTATTGCTGATCAAACCCTAAATTGAAGGTGGATGGTCAGTCCTTGCGATCAGGATTCGAGGATAAATTGGTTAGAGAAGAAAGAATTGTCCGCAGTACATTACGTTGTTAAGGTACTTTCACCTCAAATTCACCCGTGAAAACCATTAATCGGAATAGACTGATTCATTTTGCATGACAAAAACAAGCGTTCCTTGCACCTAGCAACTTAGGATTACCAAGCAACTACCTTCGGGTTTCAAATCTGAACGTGAATGCTTCTGAGAAAAAGAGAACGGTTTAAGTGAGAGCTGTTGTCACAGCTCTAGGATTAATTTGATCACTTTTCATTTTCAAGAAAACCACTGTTTTTGAATGTGCATTTATAAACATAAACACGTCAATGCAGCAATTATGAATGGGAGTGAAAGAGGTTCTATACAAATTGAAGTTGTTTCAGGTTTAACTTTCCTTCATTTCTGCTCTTCAAATGACTCAATTTTCTACTTCTAAATCAGTATCATAAAACGTAACATTGCGAAACATAAGCGAAAATGCCAGGAAAAATTCCACAAGGAAGTTGGAGTTCAGCTGTCTGCCAGCCGCCACACTGAGCTTATAAGCTTCAACGTTCAGCTTATTCGCCATTACAGTATGGTAGAGTCTGCACATTCAGCGATCTTGACCTGCCAGGTTCTTCCTCGGAGCACTGGAGAAAAGAGTAATGGGGAATATTAAATGGGACCGCTACCGGTTGAATTATTCAAGATGCCTCAAGCAAGACCAAATATTTCGATCCCTATTTGATATATATATATATATATATATATATATATATATATATATATATATATATATATATGTGTGTGTGTGTGTGTGTGTGTGTGTGTGTGTGTGTTAAATTAAATGTTGTGTTTGCATTTTCAATTACTTGAGCCATTGGTCAATTCTGACTAATTAACGGAATTGATTCGTCGGAAGCATGTAATTAGAATCTGTTCAACTGGACACTGTTCTCACGAGTTTATTCACGATTCTGCGTGGCACCAAAACAGATGTATACAAGAGCATAGCTCATGTGCTTTTAAGAGCGGTCGTAACTATCTGCATGTATGTAGGTGGTCTGCATGTAGAACATGTCTTCCCAGAACATTGACAAGATGTTGCTGGTATCATCTCTTAGTTAGTTAATGCCTTATTTTACGTGGCGAGACTCGGGCCATCAGGCCCGCTCTTCCGTCTAACCACGCCAATTTCGCTACCCTCCTTTCACCACCTAGCGGAGAAATGAGATATTATTTTCGGCGACGAAACAGGCGGATCTCAATTTTGCTGAGGCTTCTTGGCTTGAGGATATTTTACATACAGTAAATCTACTACATGGGACAGCAGGCTTTACTTCCCCTCCAAAGAACGGCGTACGAAGGATTTTTTCGCCCTTAAAAATCCACGGCTTCGATCAGGTTTGAACCCGCAAACTCGGGTACAACAGTCCGGTACGCTGACCGTTATACCTCCGAATCTCTTCTCTCTAAACAAAGAAGGCACTCTGTGCCAGATAGACAATCCGAAAGTTGGTCCTTTCAGTGCTTCGTGTCAGTCTCCTAAATATTGCTTAAGATCATAACTTCATCTCTCTCCTGCCTCCAATAACAACGTCCACAGGGGAAACACGACTGATGCGCAGTATAGTGAAATGGCTTTCCCGCTTTCCTCAGCTCTACGATGCTGCCTCTATCCAACGCAATCAACTGAATGGTCGTAGCAGTTGGAATTGACTTCGTCTCGGAGATCTACTTCCTTTTGGTAGGGTTCCTTTTACTCAACAGTATGAGATAACCGCACGCTAAAAGGCTTGCAGGAAGATGGGAACCGCCAGTCTAATGTGATACTTAAATTATCAGCTCGTTTCACATTGTCAAATACACTCAAGTATCCCATCTTTAAGTTACTTGTTTGTGAGTGCAAATGTGTTTTTTATCAGGAGTTTCTTATACTTTTTATTTATTTATTGGAGACTAGCTGGTGTACCCAGCATTGCTCGGGTTTATAGTAAATTATTAGACAGGGAGAGGAATTCCATTGTTTCATACCCTGCGGTGGGGCCTACTATCTCATCTGTTGTATCCCTTCTCCGCCCTGCACCTCCCTGCCATGCTCTGCACGGCCACGCTTCGATAGCCCCGTCTTCTCTTCACCCCCATTAGGAAATTTCCGGTCTACCTCGCTCACTTTTTCACAAAAAATTATATTTTTCTTATTTGGGGTTCCAGCTCCTAAACTTTCTTCACTTTATAACTAAAAACAATAAACAATTTTAAACTACTGAATAAAATAATTGTAGACTCACGTATATTTTGTGTTTTTTTGTGGAGTTTCATGTATTACTTCCAATACTGTCAATAAATTTTCACATTGTAAAACATACTCTTTTTTATATTTTGTCTTCTCTTGTATTCATAAACAAATATTTGAAATTGATCTGACAAATCGTGACCTTGAAGGGACTTACTGTTTTAAGCGAAGTTTAACATGCCAGAGTTCTCGCATGGAGACGCTAGAAGATAGATATGGAATATGAATGTAGATGTCAAAACGTAATTGACGAATCATAATCATAAAAGTAAATGAAAGTATCAATATTAAACGTAATTGCCAGTATTTATAATTATTTTGAAGACGACAAATATATATAAGTTTAAACTACATGTAGAATAAAACTTATATTTTTACGTAAATCAATTAATCATAACATTGAAGCATGAGAACAATACTGATCCATCAACATGTACATTATGTGTACACACTAAATTGACAATGTTCTGAACAAAACCATATTAGCTTCATTATTTGATCTGAAGTGCTTAATATTAAGGATCTTGAAATGTGAATAACAGAAACCAATTCATGCGTTGGGAGCAATTGCAATGCAAAATAATAGCACAGATTAGTCTCAATATGTAAGTGATCATTGCTTAATTACATACTACTGCACTAATCTTCTGCACATAATGAAGAAAAAAATCAACTGGGGGAAACCAAAACATCCAAACATTGTACATTTTACCAATTTGAACATGAGAACCGTGTATATAGTCAAATTGTGAGTGCTATTGAAAAGCAACCCTACTACGTAGAGAATTATTTACATTTGCATTCCTCCTTGCAGTATTATTTTCAATAGTGCGAGTGAGTACTTCAGCAAGTCGCACTTCTCTTAATAGCCGATTCAAAACGTTTATATACTGCCCATCTATTCGCACTTGTATAGTCTGTTTTGACAACTTGACACTCGCATTGTTTCAAGCAATTCAATGTTTACAAATTTCTGTAAAAGAAGAGGTTGTTTAGAATGTATACGATATCTATATATAATACATTGTAGATTACTGTATATTCTGTACTATATATTATTGTACATTGCACTGTCTCAACCTACCTCATTTCTGTACAAATTCAAACTCCAATGTTTTATAGCCACTTTGTATATACCACGGATTAAGGATAATGCATGTACCCTCTCCCTCAGAAAAAATGTCGTTCAAAATTCTATCTTCCACACCGCGCCGACAAACTTGTACACCCCTCGGCCTGGGAGAGGGCACGGGGAGGGACGCGTTGACCAATCGCTAGCAGGTAGAACCACAGTTGTCTGTGATTGGTGCAACATCCCAAGGGGCAGAAAGAACGCTGTCTCAGGGGGAGAGGGGCTAGTTCGCTTACGTACGAGACAGAAATATCGTCATATTTCTCTGCCGAAAGAGATAGTTTGCCTGCGCGTACGCCACGACGAAAAAAATATTTCTAAGCGGGGTTTTCCGTCCAGAATGATTGTCTATAGACCAGTAAATATTTATCATTTTAGCAACAATTATTCTAACTTTTAGCAATCGATTTGTAACTCCTGACAAACTGCTATTTTGAGATATTCATTTCAGGCACAATTTGCGGAGCCTTTCCGGCCGTTCTAACGCATATTTCGAATTTGTTTATAAAATTATAAATTGTTGCAAAATTGTTAATTCGCTGTTTTTGGTTCTGGGACATCGAGAGACTCTCCCCACTTTAGATTTGCAAAATTTGGAAATTGTTTATAAATTTGCAATTGTTGCAAATTTTTATTGTCTAATCTGAATGGCGTTTAAATGTGATGCAAAATTCCGGAATCCGTTCGGTGCTATTATATCTCGTTCTCGAGATATATGTAATTGTTTATAAGAAATTAACATCTTAGTAGACCCCATTTGTTTGCGCTTAGTTCATTCGCGCTAGCGGAATAGCGTGGGATGGGCATACTGAAAAACAGTTCTCCAATGCCGCGCTTTTGCCTGCCACATACGCTTAAAATGCACTTGCTTGTAAACAAATTCTGTGGCCAATTTAATTATGCTAAATTTGTATTTTTACGGCGAGTATGAGCATAACTTTTATTTGGTTTTATATTCTCTTTTAAGTCCTACAATTTGCAAGTCGATATATTTATCAAATAGGAAAGAAATTGATTATAAAAAAAATATTTTTCAAGGTGCATTACGCCCAAACAATTGTTTCTGTTTTTTTATCAAAGGGATGTTGAGCAACCGAATAAATGTATTATTAATTTCTTTTAAGTCCCTTGTTAACACCGAGAGTCAGAAACTATTTGTTCCTCTTGTTTACCCATTACCATTAAAAATAGGGAAACATATTGCTTAGCTGCTTGCTATAAACGGCACTGGATTGGATGAATGTAGTGTTAAGGTTTTCAAATACAGAAATATTCAATTTTGTGTTTTGAAAGATCACATGAGTAGAATCACACATCACAATATTTACACAAGTATAGAAATTTCTAAATAAACGTATATAAACTTAAGTTAATATTTTCAATTCAATTTATCATTCCTTTCTAAAACTGTTAATTTGATGATTTCATTGTATAATATTCAAATCAGAGCTTTATGTACTAAATCTACGCATTGTTAATACATATTTTTAAACAACATTAATATATTTAATATACATTTAAAAGGTTTTTAGATTGGCGAACGTTTCAATGAAATTTCATGAATTCGTAAATGCTTGAAAATAAATACTTGTAAAATTAAATTATTGTAGCGTGTAAAAATATAACAAACTCACGTATTTGGTAAAACGAGTGTATATTACTAAAAGAAAGCAAAACAGATGTTATAACAATTCAAAGAGATTTAGCGTTTGTTTACAGTTTAGTAAATATCAATACTCTAGCATTTCCCAGTGAAAATACATAGAACGAACTTGGTGGTCAAGTGATATGACCTTCCCAACACAGACTACATTCCAGTATCGTCAGAGTTCGAAGGTGGTTTGTTGGCCGCCATTCTACGAATCTATCAAAACCTTGAATTTTGCACGACCATCTGTACAGGGAGAACGTAGCGGTTCATTAAACGGAAACGGGCCATTCCAGGTATCTAATGTGCAATCTTTGAAAACGTTTAACCATTATAAACTATCCCTAAGAAAAATATCAAATAAACAATGTTAAAGGTCACCAGCTTAACATTGCCTTTACTATTTAAATGTTTTCAACATCCCCAAAACCAACAGAAAACCCATGTTTTTACAGGTTATTATAAAACCAATTCAATAAATATAAGCATTTATTCACGTTATTATTTTTAAAACACTCAAACATCTACGATGTTATTTGATTCAAGTCTTCATCGAAGATCTGGGATTAAAAAACTGATAAGCATAGAAAATTAAAGTAAGTTTGAGTGATTGATGAAGTTGAATGATCAAATGAAAAACAATGTTTCTTTATTCATATAATGCTATCGTGTTTAACAGACATGTAAATACATGTGATACCTATTTAAACATCCAAACTAATGAAAATTTTCAAAATTAAAACCATCAATAAAACGTTGATTCATCAGCAAGGATTATATTATTAAATACTTTTTTGAGATTCATGTGCTCCTGTGTGAATAACGTAGTAAACTTGATTCCTATGATCCAGTTTCTCAGGATAAAACAAAACCTGCTAGACACATACACTAAACTTAATAGTTGTCAAATAGTTATTTACGACCTGAGTATCATAAGATATCTTATTACAATACGAAATTGGAGAATTATCAAACAAGACTCTTTAGCCGAAATTGTTAACCAATTGAATATTGTAATATAATGTTACCATTTGAATATCATAGAAAGTAAGACGCAATTTGTCAAAATTCATGTGAACTATAATTTTTTTTTAAATTTTACTCCTTATCCTGCGAAAGATGTGTGACAGTACTTATGTTAACAATTCTACTGCCATGAGTTTAATTAATTATTTTGCAGTACGCAAATTATTGTTTTTGGTTTTAAAGAAGCATGGATATAAAGAGTATCGGGGAAGGAAACGTCGAAAGTTTGAAAAAAGCTGTTTAAACAATTTTAATCATACTTTGTCTAATAAACTACATATATATTTTGAATAACTGAGCTGCAACAAACACGCCAATGTTGGTTTGAAAATATGATTTCTACGCAAAACTTTGCATTCTAGAATCATGTAAACAGACCAGAAACATGTAACATGTTTATTATTAACAATATAAATAAATATATTAGTTCAGAAAAAATTAACCGAGAAATTAAAAAGGAGTCGAACGGTGAAAATTGGGTGCTTTTTTATTTCTAGGTTAATTTTTCTTTCTGATCAAATTTATTCATTTATTTTGTTAATCATAAACAATTTAGATATTAATGAAGTGTTTATATGCTTCTACAACGCAAATAGTTGCCTAGAAAACATATATCCAAACCTACTTTTGAATGTTTATTGCGGCTTAGCCATTTGGAATATCCGTGTAGTTTATTAGACAAAATAAGCTTAAAATTGTCTTAACAGCTATTTTTCGAAGATTCGACATTTCTTCCCTGAATATCCTGTATATAAAAGGCTTGATTTCTGTTGGTACGCGACGGAACGGCGTTCCGGTTCTTTGGAAATAATTATGAAATTATATTATATATAAATAGCTATTGCTATTATATTAATAATTAATTTGAGGCGCGTTTCGGGGCCTAAGATTTTAAAAATAAAGGATATATGTATCATAATAACTCTTATCACGACACTGTTCTCAGTTACGTGAAGTTTTAATTTAGAGAATCAAAGTCTAAATTTACTCACCTAAATAAAGTTTATCTTACTATACATACTATTTAGAAAGTGTTTTATGTTCAAAACAAGTGTTGCCTCAACAGCATATATTTTCACGTATTATTCGTAATTGCTATGCAATATTCAATACGGACTATGTGAACCTGCAAAAAAGAAACAAAAAAAGACCTACTGCAGCAGAAAATATTTTCTACTCGTCGGGATTCGAACTCGGGTCTTTAAAGTTAACTCACCGGACACGGTTCCCCCTCACCACCAAGTACACGACAAGACTACCTACAAGACTACTCCTTTCCGATGCGAAAAGAAAGTGAAGCATTTGCAGTTAAAAAAAAACAGGGTGTTCAATTTATCTTAATACAAGATCTATTTTTAAAAAGAGATTTCATTAAACAAAAATCTCTAGTGTTCAGATTGTTTTTCGACAATGTTATAAAGATCAGTCGGGGCTAATATTATACAGTAGAAAATTGGGGTTAATGTATTACACTTTAAGAGTTGTTATTTATTTATGTCCAAAATTAAAGAGAAAATGACAAATGATAGGAAATATATTCTATTATAATGACCATATAGCAAACACTCAGAATGTAACAATATTTGGGAGGAAAAAAATCAAAACTAAAATGCCTAATTTTTCCAGTCAAAAACTTTACCGCCGTGATATAAATCTTTTGATGTTACTTCGTTATTTATTATGACACGATATTTTTGAAAATATGTTAACATTAAGAAAGAATTAATATTCTTTTCTGCGTTAAAATAATGCAGTAATATTAATCGTGTCATGATATATACAGCCTCAAATTTATGGGGCTAATATGATACAACTTAAGAGGCTAATGTAATACGGGTGTCGGGGCTATTTCGATACACTAAAAATTAACACGCAGACAACTGGAAGGGATTTTTTATGTTTAATATTACATCAAAGGCGCTAAAATTCCGATTTGATGTTGATAAACTATCCAAGTGTTTATCTGAGAAAGAAAGACCAGGCGACAATTCATATAGATTTCCTCGTTCTCCTCCCTACCCAGTACATGGTGATTCACTTATGATCATCAATTGGCGGAAGCTTCTGCTGTTTCAGTGCAGTTACTGATTTTTCACTGGAATCACAAGGAACCAGGCCTACAATAGGAGCTAACACCATCCCTTCAACTCCAGATATCAACTGTTCTCATCCAGTACTTTTGAGATAATACTGTTGGAAAAAAAATTAAAAAAACAGTAGCCCTCCAAAGAATAAGGAAGCGGTTAGACCCAATAGCAGCAATCATTACTAGTGAAGAGTGGATCATTACTAGGAAAGAGTGGAGTGTTTAATTTACATTAATTTAATATCTATTTTTAAAAAGAGATTTCATGAAACAAAAATCTCTAGCGTTAATATTGGTTTTCGACAATGTTAATAGGTATTTGTTTGCAATTTTCGAAAATTCAGATCGTTCGCCCAAAATTGAACGTACGCCACCTTTAAACATCTTGTGCTTCGAGGAATAGATTTACAGAAAAATTGGAGCTCTTTTTGAGGAAATTATGTAAATATGATGGGGCTTGGTGTAAAGTACCTTCAAAATTAAAAGATTCGTTTCAAATTCGAAGATTCGTAATATTAGCCAGATCGTTCAAGGAATATCCATTTTGGTGAAAATCGTGTTTACTTTAGGCTCTAGAATTACTCACACGAAGATGGATTCACAAAGAGGTTTTTTGGAAAATCACTTTTTCGGGTTCAAAAACAAGCGTTTTGACAGCCTTGTGTATAGAAAATAAAAGAACAATACCAACAATCCACTTTTTTCGAACTAGCTACTTACAAAACGTGTTTGCTGTGAAAATTTCGACACTTCCTCCTACAGCATTACGTAACTCTCTTTACACGTGGAGGTAAAAATATTCCAGCGTTACTGGGATTTGAACTCGGATCCCTGTAGGCTGTAGGTCTGGCTCGACCGCACTGTGCTATCACAGATATTTCTCAACACGCTGTCCAAGTACACTTATTACGAAAAGAATAGTTACGTGATATTTATTGCACTTAGATTTTTTATTAGAGGAATGTTCTACATGTGTCAAAGGTATCAAATTCGCAATAAAAATTCAAACGATTACAACCCACGCAACTACATAGCTCAGTTTACTAAGAAATATTTTCAACCAGAAGCCGTGGTCTTTAGAACCGTCTGTGGAAGTCGTTCCCGGTCTTATCTTTCGGCGACAATGGCCAAGGTTGAATTACGTCACAGATGAAAGTTGCGATAACTCTAGAGCTCAACACGGGCGCACATGCAGACGGTCTGAAGCCAGAATCGCAATAGGGGCATATTTATACGTGATTTTTTAAAACATTAACACACTAAAATAAGTAGTGGCGCCTCAAAAACACATGCTTTATGTGATATTTATAATCGATACGAATGATTATAACTATACAATTAACCGCAAAATTGTTTCTACCCGCAAAAATTATTCGCCGGGGATGAGATTCGATCTTACGTGCCTGAGCCTCTCCAACAGTGCGCTTACCTGCTATACCACAGAAGCTCTTATAACTTTTGTCTCTCACAAAGATGATTTTAAACTGTCATGTATCACAGATTTGACTAAAAAAGAACGTGCGGCGTTTAGATGCTTGTGTTAACTACAGACGGACAAACAGACGTTTTGTCGTAAATAGATTTTTTAGTAACAAGGACCCACAAAACATGGATTCTGTCTACCAACGTATTGAAGTAATTCTCTATATACAAGAATAAAATTTATCTACTTTTGTCGTGACCAGTGATCGGAATTTAGAGGTTTTTGTTGAAAAATCCCCGTCTCCCGGCGCATGATTACAATACTTTTTCTTCTTACTACATAATTACCAGAAAGGAAGAAAAAATTGTTTTTCATTGTTTCTATTCAACGAAAATTTTCAATCAATTCCAAAGGTGAAATAATCAGTAAATATTAAAAAGAGATTTATTAACAATATGAAATGAAATACATTAAGAAAGGAATCTTCTGTTCTTTACTTGGTATTCTTAACAAATCTATAGAAAAATCATAATAAAGGCATTATTTCAACAACATTCGAATATTATTGTTAGAATCTATGGGGAAACTGTTAATGCCGGGTCCTGGTAACGTAAAAAGGGTTAACTAATGTTGTGAAATGTAGAAAAAAATCCTTTAACTCGTGTTGCCAGAAACTAATGTTTTGTGGGTTGTTGATACAGAAAAATTGAACGACGACGAAAAGCCTGTTTGTTCGTGTGTCTGTTGATGTGTCTGTTCTTGTGTCTGTTCGTCTGTCTGTCTGTAATTTTCAAAAAAAATATATATGACCTTATTGAAAGAATTATTTATGGACAACAAATTTCATTTGAAAGAAAAAATCTGTGTTCAATTTTAGAGTTGTAGGAAAACACCGAAAAAATTCAAACTTTTCCAATTTTCGAAAATTCAGAGTTTACAGTGGACATAGGACGTATGTCGCCTTTATAAGTGTATTTTACTCTATTCTTAGAAGAAATTTAATGAAAAAATTTGGGGTCGTTTTTGAGAAACTGTTGAAAATGACCGACGGCTTCATGTAATGTACCCTCAAATTTTAAAGAATGATTTTTAAAATCTCAAAGTTTCAACTAGAATCACATCGACAAGGGATTCTTCAATTTGGAAAAGATCGTACTATCTGTTTAGGCGCTAGTAGTGTTCACAGATGGACGGAGAGACGGACAGACGCAGACAGACTGACGTTTTGTTTTCAATTGGTGTTTTGGCATCAAAGACCCACAAAACAGGAATTATGGTTACATCACATGTTAGAGATTTTTTCTCTTAATTTAGTAACTGAATTTATCCACTCCTTTGTTTTCAGGGCCCGGCAATACATTTTTCTGCCGAAAATTCGCCGTTTTTTTCGCGGAGCATTACATAACTTTCTCTATACTATGTATATTACTCCGTATGTATGTGCGTATACGAGAAAGTAAAAAGTTACGTAATTCTACGGAGGAAATCGGCTAATTATCGACACAAAAAACTGTAATTTCCGGGCCCTGGTGTCAAAAAAAGTGGATAAATTCAGTTGATAAATATAGAATAAAATCCCTTTAACATGTGGTGTAGCCAGAAGCCAGGTTTGGTGGGTAGTAAATAAAAAACAAAAAAAAGCGATTAATGGTAAAACGTATTTTCCTCTGTGAACAATGCTAGCGGCTAAACTGTTCAGCCAATTTTCTCCAAAGTTGATATTCCGCAAGCGATCTAGCTGATGTCGAGCCCTCCTGAATTTCAAATCAATATTTTATTTTTGGATGGTACTCTACAAGAAGCCCCTGAAACATTTTCAAAAATTTAAAAATGGCATGAACTTTTCTGGTTAAATTTTATTGCCGGATAGCGTAATGGACGCTATAAGACGATGGCGGAGATGATTTTCGTTCATATACTGAATTTTTCCAAAAATGCAACAAAACAATTTTTTTTCGGCGTTTTCCTACAACTTAAGTAAAAAAGATCACGTACAATTGTTTAAAAATATAAATACTTTAGGTAATTTTACGATTTTTGAAATAGCAAATTTGAATTTCCCCCGCTTCGTTTGACGAGCTGTCATTCTGAATTTCTTTTGAATTCTGATGATTGTCGGGACGGACAAGGCGCTATTACGACGCTGTATTTTTCATTTAATGTCAAAAACAGTTAAAAATTGTGTGTAATGTACTGTAGGGAGAAATGTATTCTGTGAACGTTTTCTTAAATTTTGGTATCCCCGTGCCCTAACTCATATACAAGACGAATTCTGAGTACAGAAAGAAACTAGCGTTTATTCTTCAAATCGCACGAGTGTTTGCTCTTCCAGTTGCATTGATTTAATTGAAATTATCTCAATGAGGTTTTCTCTCTTAATAATAGTATTTAAATATAACATGAAAGAAAAACAGAAAATACCGGAATTTTGAAGGAACATTTATTACAAAAATTTGATATTTTGATGTTATAATATTCAACTATGGATATTTGAGATGTGTTTCCGAGAAGTTCATTGTTGGCGACATGAATGGGAAAGATATAACATACGGCGGCTTTGGCCGGTATTACACTATAAAAGTTGTATGACATATCTTTGATAAAGAACTTTGTGGCAGTCTTTGAACTTTGATGAGAAAACTTTGACAAATTCGATGAGCGTATTACATTTCGTCCAAATATAATGTAGGTTTGCTCGCGATTTACAATCAATTACGCACAAATAGTTGTGTTTTGCTACTTTATGTTTTATTATAACTAATCTATGTTTAATGCTAATGTAGCAAAAGGTAAATAAGAAAACGTTTGAGGGTGAGAACAACGCCATGGTGAGGTTATGGGTCGCACATTGTGAAGCATTGATTAAAGACCTTCGAAATGAAGAATTATTTGAGGATGGATGAGGAAACATTCAATTTTCTTTGTCGTTCTTCCTTCTTTCGAAATTCAGTCCTCTGATAGGAAAGTTTAAAAAAATTATCTTCCTGAACTGGGCATTTTCCAAACACCATATTTTCCACTTCCCGGGAAAATGTGTCCTACAGACGTTAATTCGTTTGGTTTTACTTTTGTAGTTCGGATGGACAGTATTATATAAACATTCTAATTACTCGCACTCAGCAATTATGACTTTGGTTGAAGCAATACCCCTATATCGGACGCCATGTTACCAAATATGATAAAACTTGGAAGCCGGAGACTACATTTTATCCAAGAAATTTTATAAAAGAAATCTTTTATAAAACATCGGCTATTACACTGTCATATTTCTTTTATAAAATATCTTTGACAAAGATCTTTTACAGTGTAATACCGGCCTTTATTTACTTAACGTTAATGTTAGAATATCTCTACGTTCAAGAAAATGTTGTAATCAAGTTTAAAGTCAAGAAGTATATATATATATATATATATATATATATATATATATATATATATATATATATATATATATATATACGCAGATATGCATTAGGTAATACGTATTTATAATAGTATTCATTCATTTACTTTCCAAATTATTTTACCTTTTTCAATAACTAAAGTAGCAAATTAAAATAGATTTTGAAATAGAGTTCGCAGCGAAAATGAAATGTTTTAGCGGACTTACTGCTTTCCGGGGCATTTATAACTGTTTAATTTCTTAATTATTTATGAAGAGACTAATTATGATTTGTTTGGTTGTACTTGTAGGTCATCATTTAAAAGAAAATATAATACATAAGAATGATTTTAGAATATCTTGAGATCGGGCAAAAATAATTTTATGTATTCGAAACACGAATTGGTGGTCCATAAACAAGACTTATAAGAACATTTAATCAAAGCAATGCTAACTGAAAAACAAAACAATTTTAACAGGAATTGATAAGCAAATATGTGTCCATTGTTGGCAGCGTCCATTGTTGCTGCTCACAGCATCCATTGTTGCGGTCATTGCCGACGCTTCTGAGGTTGATGCTCTCTTCAGCTGCCTGTCCCAGTTGGGACTCTACAGCCAGGTGTTAGTGGTGTGGGATTTTTCTTCTCCTAGTTTTGCCTCCACTCCCCCGTACTGAGACGGGGATTGGTAAACTAGGAAAAATAATATAGGGTTAATACATTTTAGGTTGGACAGGCTATTTTATTAGGCCTTCAGGAAGACGGAAATGGGGGTGGAAAAAAGGATTTAATGTTTTTATTGATTTTTACTTTCTCGCACTTACTGTCGTAAGAAGAAAAGGTATTCTAATCGTGCACCAGAATACGGCGAATTTTCGGCAGAAAAACTGTCTCATTCTGGTAACGAAAAAAGTGAATAAATTTATTTGATAAATTTAGGGGGAAATCCTTTAACGCGTTGTGTAGCCAGAATTCATGTTTTGTGGATCGTTGTTACCGAAAAATTGAATGACGGCAAAACGTTTGTCTATCAGTCTTCCGTCTGCGAACAACGCTAGGGGTTCAATTGTTCAACCGATTTTGCCCAAAATTGATAATACCCAATCGATCTTGTTGATATCACGGTCCCATTAATTCGAAACCGATATTTTAATTTTGGGAGGTATTTTACATAAAGCCCCAGAGATATTTTCAAAATTTTCTCAAAAGCGAGTTCATCGGTTTTGATTCTTTTTTTTTTTTCCATAATCTCATGAACGTTTAAGAGAATGGTGTAGATCTCATGTTGGCGTCTATCTGTCCGTCTGTAGTTAACACAAGCATCTAAACGCCGCACGTTCTTTTTTAGTCAAATCTGTGATACATGACAGTTTAAAATCATCTTTGTGATAAACAAAAGTTATAAGAGCTTCTGTGGTATAGCAGGTAAGCGCACTGTTGGAGACGCTCAGGCACGTAAGATCGAATCTCATCCACGGCGAATAATTTTTTGCGGGTAGAAACAATTTTGCGGTTAATTGTATAGTTATAATCATTCGTATCGATTATAAATATCACATAAAGCATGTGTTTTTGAGGCGCCACTACTTATTTTAGTGTGTTAATGTTTTAAAAAATCACGTATAAATATGCCCCTATTGATTCTGGCTTCATGCGCCGGAAGACGGGGATTTTTCGACAAAAACCTCTAAATTCCGATCACTGGTCACGACAAAAGTAGATAAATGTTATTCTGCTTCATGCGCCGGGAGACGGGGATTTTTCGAAAAAACCTCTAAATTCCGATCACTGGTCACGACAAAAGTAGATAAATGTTATTCTTGTATATAGTGAATTACTTCAATACGTTTGTAGACAGAATCCATGTTTTGTAAGTCCTTGTTACTACAAAATCTATTTACGACAAAACGTCTGTTTGTCCGTCTGTAGTTAACACAAGCATCTAAACGCCGCACGTTCTTTTTTAGTCAAATCTGTGATACATGACAGTTTCAAATCATCTTTGTGAGAGACAAAATTTATAAGAGTTTCTGTGGTATAGCAGGTAAGCGCACTGTTGGAGAAGCTTAAGCACGTAAGATCGAATCTCATCCACGGCGAATAATTTTTGCGGGTAGAAACAATTTTGCGGTTAATTGTATAGTTATAATCATTCGTATCGATTATAAATATCACATAAAGCATGTGTTTTTGAGGCGCCACTACTTATTTTAGTGTGTTAATGTTTTAAAAAATCACGTATAAATATGCCCCTATTGCGATTCTGGCTTCAGACCGTCTGCATGTGCGCCCGTGTTGAGCTCTAGAGTTATCGCAACTTTCATCTGTGACGTAATTCAACCTTGGCCATTGTCGCCGAAAGATAAGACCGGGAACGACTTCCACAGACGGTTCTAAAGACCACGGCTTCTGGTTGAAAATATTTCTTAGTAAACTGAGCTATGTAGTTGCGTGGGTTGTAATCGTTTGAATTTTTATTGCGAATTTGATACCTTTGACACATGTAGAACATTCCTCTAATAAAAAATCTAAGTGCAATAAATATCACGTAACTATTCTTTTCGTAATAAGTGTGCTTGGACAGCGTGTTGAGAAATATCTGTGATAGCACAGTGCGGTCGAGCCAGACCTACAGCCTACAGGGATCCGAGTTCAAATCCCAGTAACGCTGGAATATTTTTACCTCCACGTGTAAAGAGAGTTACGTAATGCTGTAGGAGGAAGTGTCGAAATTTTCACAGAAAACACGTTTTGTAAGTAGCTAGTTCGAAAAAAGTGGATTGTTGGTATTGTTCTTTTATTTTCTATACACAAGGCTATCAAAACGCTTGTTTTTTGAACCCGAAAAAGTGATTTTTCAAAAAACCTCTTTGTGAATCCGTCTTCGTGTGAGTAATTCTAGAGCCTAAAGTAAACACGATTTTCACCAAAATGGATATTCCTTGAACGATCTGGCTAATATTACGAATCTTCGAATTTGAAACGACTCTTTTAATTTTGAAGGTACTTTACACCAAACCCCATCATATTTACATAATTTTCTCAAAAAGAGCTCCAATTTTTCTGTAAATCTATTCCTCAAAGCACAAGATGCTTAAAGGTGGCGTACGTTCAATTTTGGGCGAACGATCTGAATTTTCGAAAATTGCAAACAAATACCTATTAACATTGTCGAAAACCAATATTAACGCTAGAGATTTTTGTTTCATGAAATCTCTTTTTAAAAATAGATATTAAATTAATGTAAATTAAACACTCCACTCTTTCCTAGTAATGATCCACTCTTCACTAGTAATGATTGCTGCTATTGGGTCTAACCGCTTCCTTATTCTTTGGAGGGCTACTGTTTTTTAAATTTTTTTCCCAACAGTATTATCTCAAAAGTACTGGATGAGAACAGTTGATATCTGGAGTTGAAGGGATGGTGTTAGCTTCTATTGTAGGCCTGGTTCCTTGTGATTCCAGTGAAAAATCAGTAACTGCACTGAAACAGCAGAAGCTTCCGCCAATTGATAATCATAAGTGAATCACCATGCACTGGGTAGGGAGGAGAACGAGGAAATCTATATGAATTGTCGCCTGCTCTTTCTTTCTCAGATAAACACTTGGATAGTTTATCAACATCAAATCGAAATTTTAGCGCCTTTGATGTAATATTAAACATAAAAAAATCCCTTCCAGTTGTCTGCGTGTTAATTTTTAGTGTATCAATATAGCCCCGACACCCGTATTACATTAGCCTCTTAAGTTGTATCATATTAGCCCCACAAATTTGAGGCTGTATATATCATGACACGATTAATATTATTGCATTATTTTAACGCAGAAAAGAATATTAATTCTTTCTTAATGATAACCTATTTTCAAAAATATCGTGTCAAAAAATAACGAAGTAACATCAAAAGATTTATATCACGGTGGTAAAGTTTTTGACTGGAAAAATTAGGCATTTTAGTTTTGATTTTTTTCCTCCCAAATATTGTTACATTCTGAGTGTTTGCTATATGGTCATTATAATAGAATATATTTCCTATCATTTGTCATTTTCTCTTTAATTTTGGACATAAATAAATAGCAACTCTTAAAGTGTAATACATTAACCCCAATTTTCTACTGTATAATATTAGCCCCGACTGATCTTTATAACATTGTCGAAAAACAATATGAACGCTAGAGATTTTTGTTTAATGAAATCTCTTTTTAAAAATAGATTTTGTATTAAGATAAATTGAACACCCTGTTTTTTTTTAAAACTGCAAATGCTTCACTTTCTTTTCGCATCGGAAAGGAGTAGTCTTGTAGGTAGTCTTGTCGTGTACCTGGTGGTGAGGGGGAACCGTGTCAGGTGAGTTAACTTTAAAGACCCGAGTTCGAATCCCGACGAGTAGAAAATATTTTCTGCTGCAGTAGGTCTTTTTTGTTGTTTCTTTTTTGCAGGTTCACATAGTCCGTATTGAATATTGCATAGCAATTACGAATAATACGTGAAAATATATATGCTGTTGAGGCAACACTTGTTTTGAACATAAAACACTTTCTAAATAGTATGTATAGTAAGATAAACTTTATTTAGGTGAGTAAACTTAGACTTTGATTCTCTAAATTAAAACTTGACGTAACTGAGAACAGTGTCGTCATAAGAGTTATTATGATACATATATCCTTTATTTTTAAAATCTTAGGCCCAGAAACGCGCCTCAAATTAATTATTAATATAATAGCAATAGCTATTTATATATAATATAATTTCATAATTATTTCCAAAGAACCGGAACGCCGTTCCGTCGCGTACCAACAGAAATCAAGCCTTTTATTTACAGGATATTCGGGGAAGAAATGTCGAATCTTCGAAAAATAGCTGTTAAGACAATTTTAAGCTTATTTTGTCTAATAAACTACACGTATATTTCAAATGGCTAAGCCGCAATAAACATTCAAAAGTTGGTTTGGATATATGTTTTCTAGGCAGCTATTTGCGTTGTAGAAGCATATAAACACTTCATTAATATCTAAATTGTTTATGATTAACAAAATAAATGAATACATTTGATCAGAAAGAAAAATTAACCTAGAAATAAAAAAGCACCCAATTTTCACCGTTCGACTCCTTTTTAATTTCTCGGTTAATTTTTCTGAACTAATATATTTATTTATATTGTTAATAATAAACATGTTACATGTTTCTGGAATGTTTACATGATT